>JBBYHM010350269.1:0-22261 GCA_038381775.1 Adansonia rubrostipa
AGTATCGATACATGAGGTCCTGTATCGATACATCTACATGTTGTATCGATACAAATAGGGACATTTCAAATTTTTGGTGCGTTGGAGCATTATATCGATACATGAGAACCATGTATTGATACATTCAAGTAAAATTATAAATTTTCTCATATCTTTTATCCCTGGACCCTTTGAACTAAATCACTTGACACCACATCTTTGCATTTACCTTTGATATGATCCCTAGGCCTTTTTGACATCCTCAAAATTGTCACCCAGCGATCATCGCCCCCTCTTACATCCATGCTCTAGATCGCTTAAATTAGCCTGGACAAAATAAGATGTCTATATAGATTCCATCTTGCAACTAGTGAACAAAAATTAAAATAATTATTTGAAAGATGATCAAGTAGAATTGGCCTAAACATGATAGTTGACAAACAAAGGAAAGTTCATGCTAAACATAGGCTTTTACAATCCTAAGGCATCAGAAGAAAACCACTTGCTACTCTTGTTGATATTAACAATACTTCGGGTCTAACATCTACTTAGATGTGGGTCGTAGTTTGTAATTCTCATGGCTGTAAAGAAAGAAGGGAAAATGGTAACTGAAAAGATTACATGTTTGGTTGCAAGCATTATTGTAATAAAAAGTTTGCTGATTCTAAAAGTTGCAACTTATCAATTTTTCTTTTTTTTCCTAATCTTTTAAAGGCTATTTTCCCTAAGATGTATAAATGCTTTTCATAACAATTTAGTCTTAAAATAAAAAGTTGATTTTATAAACTGACATAGTTATAAAATTATTTATGTATATTATCGATGGCTTTTATCATTTTATATAATTACTTATGTTATATTCGTGGATGATATAATGATGTTTCATATATTCATTCAATTGCTAAAATGATAAAAGAAAGTTTTTGTAT
This sequence comes from Adansonia rubrostipa, assembly GCA_038381775.1. Taxonomy (NCBI): domain Eukaryota; kingdom Viridiplantae; phylum Streptophyta; class Magnoliopsida; order Malvales; family Malvaceae; genus Adansonia; species Adansonia rubrostipa. Next base: position 909 of record JBBYHM010350269.1, read on the forward strand.
ATATTTTATATATAAATATATTTTGAATATTTTATCTTGTATTTGTCTATTTATGGAATAATGAAGGAAAATGGTTTTTTTTTAAAATAAATTATCTATAAGTTTTGAATATCAGCTCATCATGTTAATGAATTCGGAAAAGAAAGAACATGAAGAACAAAGGCAAAAATGAATGATAAATTTGATTTTGTATTGTTATGAAGAACATAGCAAGATTTGCCAATTTAAAAAACAATTTTATTTGTTTATAATGCAAACAAAGATTTATTCGAATGTATAGATATATGACACTTATGTTTGTGAATTTGAAAAAGAAAATGCATGAATTTTCTTGGATTACTAAACTTTGATAATAAAAATGTGTCTCGGTTTTGCACCATTAATGTGTGGGCTAAATAATAATGCTATAATTTTGGTTATAATTTTGGTGCACATGATTTTATTCATGAGTTTCAAAGTAAATTCAAAATTTTTACTTGCTCTAAATACTTTTATTAGAATCATGAGATCATAAATGATTTACACAAGTCATGATTTATTTGTAATATGGACTAATATTGGTATTATGAAAGAAAATGTTAGACTATTTTATAAATTTTTATTATTGGCTAGTAATTTTGATTAGAAAGAAAATTAATCGTTATTATGGTTAATTTTATAAATTTTTATTATGATTAATTTTTAGTTGATGGTGGAATAGTAAGAAAACACAAACTTTTATAATGGCATCACTACTATATGAAAGTAAAATCTTTTATTAAGTATGTATTATTATTTAATTAATTTGGCCACAAAGATTTGAAATTGCAATATAAGTTAAACAACGCTATTAATATATAATCAATATATAAATATGATATAATGTATTTATAGCATTTGTAAGTGATCTCCAAAGTTGACATTATGAAATCATAATAGATTTTATGATACAAGATTTATTAAAGAAAATATAGAAAAATATAATATGTAATATAAATAATGAAAGGCTGGTTTTTATCGTTCTTTAGTTTAAGATCATATTAAAGGGCATATGAAAGTATAACTCATTAAAAGTTTAATTATTTTAAAAAATTATAATTCAAAGATATCGCGAGTACGAAAAATTTTTTAAAATAACATGATGAATGCAACTAGACCTATTCGAGTGGAAGATATAGTTTTGATCATAGTCATAATTATGACTTATAATGTCCATGATCAAAGGTGTAAATGTAATAATTACTTTATAAACCCAATAATAATTCGATAATATTGATTATGCTCTAAAATGAGTTATGAAACACCGTTATGTATATATATAGTTTGTTGACAAAAAGTCATTTTTTTTGGGCATACATACACAATAAGTTTAAAGTCATGTATTGATTACGATAAAAAGCTATACAAAAATAAGAACAATATTGTTTTATTTTACTAAGGGATTTATTACAATAAATTACTTGGTTGAAAAAGATAAGATTATTTATGATTTACACATTTTGTAATAGTAAAATAAATAAAATAGACAAATATGTAACAATGGTAAGAAATAAATAAAGTAATCATTATGAATATTATAAGACAAAAAGATATCCTTAATAATTGAAACACTATTAAAATTCATTCTTTAGTAAAAAAATTGATATTTGTATATGGTGGGGTGTTGGTATTATGAACTTCAAGATATAAGTATTCACAAAAGTTCACCATGTGGTCTGAGAATTAATATAACTATATTGAAAATTTGGGGATGAAGTTCAAGCCTATAATATTAAGTCACCTATGATGGAAACTCGACTCAACGTTTAGTATAACGTCAAGTCATGAGCTCAGTGAGATAAAGTACATCATTTATATGTGGCTTCTAGTACTATAATATTATATAATATATCATTCCAAGTAAGGTGCTAGATACCCATAATGATAAAAATAGAATGAATATTATACTTTTAATAGATTCATAACATAGGTATATTAGTTTTATAATTACGGAAACACTCTAGATGGGACCTACTTATGTGAGTGATGAGTAAAACCGCTTCCAAGAGCTCAAGGGTTTGGCTCTAACAACACTCATGAAAAGAAGAAATAAATATATGGCCAAATTAGTGTCCCCAGATACTATGTATTGACTGGTGTTAAAATCTTTAGGTGAGATGCACTCGATTAACCAAATGGAATAGATGGTTCAAAGCATAATCCACCATTCCATTTCGATTAACTTTAACATGTTTTCATTAGTTGAAAGTTTAATTGTAAAAACCCTTCATTTATGCAAGTAATTTTCAAAATTATCAAAATCTAGTTTATTTTGAATATGGTGGGGGATTGTTTGAAAATTTTCAAAATAAATATAAGGTTATGTCTTTAAAAAGCCATGTCTTCAAAAAGTTATCTCTCTTAATGATTTATGAAGAGTGGTGTTTCTTGTTTATTTATCAAATGTTATGGTTATCCAAATAGACACTTATTTGGATAATTTATGTCTATATGAAAAGACATTATTTGGTTATAAATAAGACTTTTTTTTTAAGACATATGTTAAAAAGTAACAAAGAACTCTGTATGGTAATTTAACTACACAGTACTTAATGCATAGTGGATTAATATCATCAATTCAAAACGACTTCAATCATCAGGCTTTATTATATCCTCAAGGTTTATATGCTGATAACCTTTTTGCATACCAAATTAATGATAGGGGCGAATAAAACCTTAAAGAAAGTGATATTGTTACTTGCTTTGAAGCCTTCCTTAATTTCTCATAATTTTCGATTTCCCATACACCAACATTCTCAACTCTTCATTTCTTATTTTTAAATTATTTTTTATCATCAGACCTTTTAAGGTTATTCTCAATGGATTCATTGTTTTTTCAAAGTTTCCCATAATTCTAACCTTTGCAATGCAAGTTAGGGGTGTTCAATCAATTGGTTGTTGGAAATTTCACTAACTAAATTAATCGATTTTTTTTCAATTGTTAATTGCATTGAATTAGAAGAAAATCATAGTAACCAAATCGAAATCATTTCGGTTATTTCAATTGGTTAACCAAATTAACCAAATTTTAATTGTTTACATTTTAGAATCTTAAATTTTTTTTTATAATTCAAATAGGTGTAATTATCTAACAAATATTCAAATACAAATATCAGTAAAACGTACATCTATAATAAGTAAAAAACCTTCAATAATATAAAACTTCAAACATCAAAATAAAGACTAAAAAAATTATATATTTCAAGTAATTATGTTAATTTTGATAATCTACCTGAGGACTAAAAATATCAAATTTTATGTATATTTTAAACAATTAGATTAATTTTGATAACTTAATCGAATTAATCAATAAATAAAATTTTTAAATTTATTTAACCGATAATGGAATCAAAAATTTTTTTAACCAATTAACGTATGTAATGTAAGCCCAGCCAATTGTCACATCCACGGATGCATGTACAACAGCTTACGTGGAAGATACGTGTCATCTTGGCCAAAATTTGCTATCGTGGCAATATCTTGTTGGTTCAGTGACGCCAAAAATAAACCTAAAAACACTTCACCCAGTCAAGGTGTTCTTCCTTGCCCAAAACAAAACTCAAATCCCAGATAAAAGCGAAAATTCGAAGATAACAAATTTGATAGAAGTATGAAACTATAAAAAAGAAATTGCAGAGAAATAGAGTAGCGGCCATGGCAGCTCGCAAGAGAGCTTCAGCAACGACGGTAACAGATTCGAAGCCAAGTCCACCTCAAACCAAAGAAACAACCACCCAAATCGAGCCACCAATCGCTCCACCAAAGAAAGCCTTAATTTTTACGATCTTTGGTTTCTTTTCAATCCCATACTTTTACCTTCTTTTCCAACACTGTAAGATCGAGCAAGAACTCAAGAGATCCATCCTTATCAATGCTGCCCTTAGCGTTGCTGGCTTCTTCCTCACTCAGAGATTGATTCCTGTTGCTTACAGATATGTTTTGAAACGCGGTTTATTTGGATTTGATATTAACAAGAAGGGTACCCCTCAAGGCGCTGTTAAAGTGTAAGTTTAAACTTTTTGTTTTTATTTTCTTATAAGAAAAATTTTGGGCTATGATTGCTTTTGAATTTGATGAACTGGGTTTGTTTTAATTTTAATTTTGATTTGTTTAGGCAGATTTGGTTTGGACTTTGATTCAAATTCATAATCTGGGTATCTGGCAAAATCTTTTTCTTCTTTAACTTTTTCTTGTTTAATAAATATCTCTGCTTTATCATTTTACTTTCAATTCAATGAATTGATGAATTGCCAATAAGTTATATCCTCAATGTTCATTTACAATTTTGTATTAGAACCTTTATTTGATATTACTAAATTTCTTTTTTAGAATTCTATTGGTAGTGCTTATAGATTCTGATGCTATTTGCCATCATGCTTTCAAATTCATATGCTTAAAGTTTAAATTTTATCCATTCATGAAATTTTATAAAATAATAAAAATAACACTTTAGTTATTGAAGGCGGCTATTTATTTTGCAGGCCTGAGTCGTTGGGAATTGTTGTTGGCATTGTTTTCTTGGTCTTGGCTATCTTGTTCCAGTATTTTAACTTCACAGCGGATTCCAATGTAAGTTTGATATGTCCAAGAAGTTCCTAGCTTTTTTTTTTTTTGTTTATTCCTTTTCTTTTTGAATTTTACACTGTGCAGTTGTATATTACAGTTTCACAAACAATTTATGAAAATATTCAAACACTAGGTATCATTGATAACATTTTTGAGGAAGTGACTGCATGGTTAAAATGTAATTATTGGTGCATTTGGGTTATAAATGTTGGAACTTGTTTGAAAGTAACTGAAATTAGTGGGGTTGTCAGGCACAAGGTGGAGAAAGAAGGAAAACAAGATAAAGAAGCAAATTGGGAATGTTATCTAAATGTGTAACAAAGGCAAAATGGTTAAACCAATCATAAAAATAGTGTAAAAATTTAAATTCAAGCTTTATTCCTTTTCACCAACTGAACTCTGAAATAGTAATTTTTTTTTTTTTTCTGATTTAGCTTCTTTAAAATTTTCATTCTTTTAGTATGATTTAGTTTCTTTAAGACTTTCATCAATTGTTAAAGCCCTCAATTGATTGGACTGGAGAGAAATTTTAATGTAGCTGACCTCCTCTAGTTTGGGTTTAGGTACTGGGAACATAAAACTTGATAACTCCTCTTTCTTCCAAGAAACTTTTGTTATTTCTTTTTACATAGTACGTTATGTGCATATTAAATATTACTTTGTACATATTGCATGTTTGCTGTCCTCCAACTTTAAGGTAATAAAAGTTTTGGTTCTTGTATCGTTATTTAGTTAGAGTGCTCATTGCATTAGGTCTGATTCTGGCTTATTCATGCTGAGTTTAATGTTTTATACAATTTACCAGCAATCTGTTGGCTGTTGTTTATTCAGTGGCTCGTTGAGTACAATGCAGCCTTAGCATCTATCTGCTTCATGATTTTACTTGGATTCGTAGACGATGTCCTGGATGTCCCTTGGAGAGTGTGAGTATATTTTTAGCCCTAAGGTTTTTCCGTATTCTATGAAAGCCTTTCAAGTATTTGTAAGGATGTCCATGGCTTCTGAACTAATGTTTAACAAGATCATCTCTTTTTATGAAGAGCAGGAAACTATTACTGCCATCAATTGCTGCTCTTCCATTGTTGATGGCCTATGCCGGGCACACAACTATCATCATTCCAAAGCCTCTTGTTTCATATGTGGGGCAAGAGGTGTTGGATCTAGGTATGGACAGTGCAGAGAATTAATTTGACACTAAGAATAAGAATCCTTTGTAATGTTATGATGGTTTTTGTTCCATTGTTCACATTTTCTTGTGGTAGGATGCTTCCTTTCTTTCTTTTAGTGATCATCAACTTAACTCTAATGAAAGCCTATAATTTCAATGTTCTGGGGCTACTGGGAATGTTGGGTCATTTTAGGTTCAAGCCATTTAGGTTTTTGATTTTCGGGTTATTTCGATTTGAGGTCCAAGTCATTTACCTTTGGTATTAAATCAGGCTGGTTAAGTTGGGCTCTGGCCAGATAGAGGGGTCTTTCAATTTGAATCAGCTTCAAACCACATTTTTCTCTACAGTAGCTAGTAAAGCAGGTTTCTCTTGGGGTGAGGTCTGGGTTCAGGTATTTGGCTTTTATCATTTACTTTTTCAATAAATTTGGGTGGTTTGGGTTTGACCTCTCTTGGGTAGGTTTTCAGGGTTCAATCAGCTTTTGTCATCTCTACTTGGAGTAGATGCATACATATTTTCAGCAGTCTTATGGCATCAAAAATTGTAGCAAGTATGCAACCTCTCATTTAGGAAACATTAAACGTCCTTGTGTTGACATGCTAGCATGTCCATGTCCTAAGCTTTAGTTAATGACTGCCCATATAATTGCAATAGTTGAAATGATTATCTTCAGGAGGTGGAAATATATTCCCATTTGGCTGATGAGCATAATTGAGCTCAACCAGCAGAATTTCTTTTGCATGAGTCAAATTTGACTTGCTCGCTTGGTGTAGCCCATCCTTTACAGATTAAAGAGGACATTGTCAATATTTTTTTTTAGGTTTTTCTTGATGCACTCTTCAGAACTTACTTCCAGTTGTATAAAGTAAGGCTGTAAAATATTCAGGTTCTAAAGTTCATTATGTTATTATATTTAATGGAAGAAAAAAAAAACACTAAGTTATTGATGAGTTATGGAAGAATTTGGTGTGGACCTCTGGTCTAATTCTGGACCTAGTTTCGTTGAGCTCTGCCAAGCAATCAATCAGCATCGATAGTTTTCAATAATGAACTAAATCAAGTGACAGGTGTCTGTTTTTAGACAAAAATATGTCTTTGTTGTTGTTTAAGTTCAGAGAAATATATCTGTCTTTAATGCAAAGACACTCCATATTTTGTCCATGTCAATGTTATATTTATATGCTGATACGTGATGGAGGATAAGTGAGGATATAAAGCATTGCGTTGAGATATGTCTATATATGTCTGGATATAGTCGGAGTTGACATATAATCTTTTTATGTGGGAAAAAAAGAGGACTGAATATTACTATAATTTCTGGAGTCGGGTCTTCAATTTGAGCATACAAAGCTACTTTTTTTCTTTGTCATCCCTGTTTTCTCTCCTGCTTAGTTAAGTCACGTTTTCAGGATTTATCCTTTTTTAACTGCTAAATCATTTTGTAGAATTTAATCACATCTTTTTAAAGAAAAACAGAATTGTTTTTGTAAGTAGAGCACTGAGTTAGTGAGCTGTTTATCCTTGCAAGGAACTCACAGTTAGTTTTGTTGTGACAGGATGGGTGTACAAATTGTACATGGGGCTTTTGGCAGTATTCTGCACAAATTCCATCAACATCCATGCTGGTTTGAACGGCCTTGAAGTTGGGCAAACTGTTGTGATTGCATTTGCTGTAAGCATAAACACTAATATGATATTTATAATCTGACACCTTATGCACTCTTAACTTTGTTTTGCGATTCACAGATTTTGATACATAATTTAATACAAATTGGAGCATCCTCAGATCCTGAGTATAAACAAGCTCATGCTTTCTCTATTTATCTTGTTCAACCCTTACTAGCCACTTCCTTGGCTTTACTTTCTTACAACTGGTAATAATCCCTCATTTTACCAACAGCTGTTTGCTACTTGTTGGCTATAATCTTGCAAATGGCTTTTTGTTTCTCTTTGTTTGAAGGTACCCTTCCTCGGTTTTTGTTGGGGATACATACACATACTTTGCTGGAATGACCATGGCTGTAGTTGGGATTCTGGGACATTATAGGTGTGGGTTCCTCACTCTGTTTCATTTGCCACGTCTTTGCTTACATAATGCAGTGCCTGTATTAATACATGTATACATACATTCTTCAGACAATCATACATATGCATACATTTACACATGGATGTATGTATGTGTGTACATGTCTCTTATATCCTAATGTCACAGCAGAAAAGCAGAACCTTCTGGCTAAACATATGGGGCTTCATATGCCTTTTATGATAAAAAACGGGTGATGTGGTCAAGGAAGAGAACCTAGCAAACCAACCTGAAGGCTATGTTTTAAGAAATATGCACTATTGCTGCTACTTATGGCTTGTTCAGTTCTAGAAAATCATCAATTTATCCTTGTCAAAAAAAATTGATGATTTGATCACTATCCTTTCTCATTGGTTTTGGTTCTTGCTGCCTATTTACTGGATAATTCAGTACATATTCATGGATTAGAAGCAGGCACCTATTAGCATCCTGCTCCCATCTGCTATTTTGCTGGCTTGATATCCATGTTTTCTAAACAACCAAAATATTTATGCTTACCATCCGCAAGCTTTAGTTGGGGGGGGGGGGGGGGCCTATTTTTCTTATTCTTAATTAAGTTTCTTTCTGTTTTTCTTTAAAATTTCTTGTCACAGTGAAACACTCTTGATTTTTTTTCTTCCCCAAGTGTTGAACTTTCTCTTGTCACTTCCACAGGTTTGCTCTCTCTCTCTCTCTCTCTCTCTCTCTTCTCTGTTACTATTCAGAACTCAACTAAATGATATGCAAAACATCTAATTTGCATTTACATAAAATTTTTATCAGCTTTCTGGCTTTGTCAAATGTCCCCGACATCGTCTACCAAGGTAATTTTGTGTACCCATAATAAGTCTTATATTGCATTAAAATTTTCTCTTCTCTTTTATTATTGATATCTTTTGTATCTTTAGGTTCAATCCTGAGACTGGACTACTTACTGGGACACATGATGGGACGCTCATTAACTTTTATTTAAGAATATTTGGGCCGAAATCAGAAAAGTCTCTCTGCATCCACCTTCTTCTCTTTCAGGTGACCTTTCCATGTGTGCATTTTTTTCTTAACCACTATTTTGTTTCTGTAATCTCCAAGTATCAGAATCAGGTTTAGCGACCAACTTGTAGCAGGCATCTCTATCATACCATCTTACATAGACTAAGTGTGGACAGATATGACAGAATTCTAACCAACCAAATAAATTTGGGTTTCGGGTTTTCCTGTCCTGACAATAAGTTTTCTTATTTTCCGATTGCTCTCTTAAGATAAAACCAATTTAAATACAAATCTGGTTCATAGGATACTAGTTTGTGATAAATACTTCTAATTTCACTTTGTCAAGTTGAATGATCTCTAAGTACCAAGAAATCATCCATTTGTTTACTTCACATTCCTGTATGTTTGCTTGTTGGATATAGGCCCTAGGATGCTGCTTCTGTTTCATGCTGAGGTACTTCCTTGCTGGTTGGTACAAATAAAGTAATCAACATCCAGGAAGCGCAAAATATTTTGGTAAACAGGTTTGCGGTTGTAGAATAATCTATAACGCAGGAACATGATCATCAGAGACAAATAACCTCCAATCTTAAACATCATTGGGATGAAAGCTGACATAGTATTACTTGCATGGTTTCTCTTTTTAAATATAGAACTTGACAATTTACCTTTGTTTGGAAGAGAAAGTTTGAGAATATTAGATCCCAGGAATCCAAAGACTCAAATTCTGAGTGTTTGCTTGCTGCTGATTTTGCATTTGGTTATACCTCTCTACGAGGCTTAGTTGATGTATTAGGTGGTATTTGCCATGTTTTTAACACTGTACAATGGTTGAGATAATTTGAACTAAATTTCATTTTTTTTTTTTAATGGTACATCAAAATAAGTGGTTGCAACTGGCAATACTTGGTGATTTTTACTTTTGTTTTTGGTTGAATGTTGCATTTTTCTATTTTTAAGCTATAAGATAAATATGTATTGTATAAAGAGAAATTTTAACCAAGGCATATAAACATTTGTAAAGGTTTATAGAATGGAAAAAAATATTTAATTATTATATAACTTTTTCTTGAATGCTTTTATTGATTTGATATTAAAAAAAAAAAAAAACTTTTCCAAAAGGAGGTTTTTGGAGTGGTTAAAGTAACGATTACATCATCTACACATTGTTTGAACATAGTACAATTATATAAATATAATATGAATACATAAACATATTAAAATTAATAAAACATGAATTATCAATGTATCAAAATTATATAAAATATATAATTCGTTAAATTGATGTCTAATGCTGTCTGTCAAGCTCATTGCTCTCATTTTACAAATCAGGACAGACTTTGAGATAAATTGAAATGTTGTAAATGAAATCTGTTCTTTACCCCTAATAAACATGTTGGAATGATATTTTACACTGGAATTCATCTTTCACCCGTTATTTTACACTCAAACACTGTAGATTAAACATTAAAGTCCCAACACTCCGAGCTCCTTCGGCTTTCTGCAATAAAACCCAATTCCTTTCTTTATACAGTTGCTTGATTAGCTTGAGCTCTGGATTATCAGCATGACCCTTTCATATTGTTATCGATGAGCATCCTATTTTGCCCAAGGATGTGTTTCAGTTGATGCAGTCGACCATATTGAACCTTCACTTGAATACAAAGAAGCCCGGTTCCAGTCTGCTGCTCTCGTCAGCTAGGTTCTATCACAATCATATTTTCCTTTCAAATAATTTTGTCCTTAAAACCATGGCTATGTTTTCAAGAACACCGTCACTTTCAGCCAAGTGTCGCTCAGCTTCCTGTTTATCACCAAAAACCTTACCTTCAATGAAGTAGTTGCTTCCTTTTTTGTCGATGATTCCGTGCTCGCATGCCAATTCCAGGACCTCGGATTCACAGCAAAAGCCTCTACCAAACTGTATTCGGAGTTCAGCTCTCTGCATTGCCCGTGCCAGCTTGTTTTTCACCACTTGCACACAAACACCTAGACCAGTTACCTAAATACAAGGATAGATAGCTGAAACAAAACTAATGAATGGAACATGCAACCATAATAAGAACTTATTAAAAAAAACTATATGTTGCTCCGACTCTTCATTTTCTTAGAAGTACCCATTATATTTGACGCATATTCAGACATAGGTATGAGAATATGACCCTCAAAAGACCTTCCAAATATATGGAAAAACTTAGAAAAAAAATTTGATCAACCTGAGTCAGACATATACCCATATCCAACACTCATATCCGAGTTAGAATAAAATCAAGCATGACAACAATATCTGATTGAACACAAAATCACAAAGATGGCTAAATATGAATTTGATGCAGAATATGATATTAATATACAGTCAACAGGACCAAGTAAGACTTGGTTTGGCATTATGGTTCGGTTGTGAAATTTAAAAAAAAAAAAAACTTTGGAGAACAATTGAAAAAAGCAGAACTATACTCCAATAAATCTTGAATCCATGCATTGCAGTTTTGCAATCCAAACAATGACAAACTTAGCCAATAAGTAAAGAAAAAAAGAAAGGTATTTTTCAGAATTTCAAAATAATTTTCAAGCAAAATGCATTGTAATCTGTTAGACCACCAATCCAGAGAGGCAATTTCACGCATTTGGGATTTCAAACAATAGCAATCCTTTAAAAGCTGGCATGGCTATCATTTAATCAGAACAAAATGTGCATATCAGACACAAATAAGACATATGTATCAAGTGTTAATAATAAATTAAATCAGGCCATTAATGAAGAATGGAACTGTTAAAAGGATTTTAAGTTAATTATTCTTAGAGGTATGTAGCTTCCCTCTAAATCAATGAGAAACTAGCCAAGCATACAGAATAGAGTACGCATATTCATTTTTATAAATAAATACCAATGATATTTTAAATAAGAAAACCAGCACAAGGGAGCAATTAACTATTTTGTGAAGAACAAATTTAGAACATAATTTTATGTTATCTTCTTATCATCAATCGAATTATCATAAATCACACCAGAGGATTTATACCTTTTCCTCAGTCTTCAGTAGTCCAGTTCTTATCATCCTCAATCGTATTGCCGAATAAAATTTCAGGGCATTTCCACCACAAGTGTCCTCATCCATACGCCCAATAGCTTGACCTGGTCTTGGATTATATCTGACCTGAAAGTAAATGACAAGAACCTAATGTCATACCACAAGACGTTGCTTGCTACTTAAACCTGGGGCGTATATGTATAGCAATTTTGTTTTTGAGTTTTTTGCGTAAATGAGAGAGAGAGAGTATCAACCTGATTAAGAAATATAATAAGAGTACGAGAACGGCATAAAGATGAATAAATTTTTCGAAGTGCTTGAGTCATTATTCGTGCTTGTACATCACGCTTAGTGTCACCAATTGAACCATCAATTTCACACTGAGGGACAAGGGCTGCAACCTGCAAATACCAAGTTTCAAGAATTAAGGTCCAAATTGAGAAGAAAAATTAAGAGTTATTATTCCAAAGGCTCGAAAGCAGCAAACTGCAGGGGCCTACCTACATGATATATATTCCACCAGAAAATGATCAAAACCACATGCCCAAACAGACCCATTTAGGCAACTATGCATGTATATGAAAATTAATGTGCAAGAAGATTCACATGCGAATGATGGCACTAGTACATTAGCAGAAACATTAAAGCTGCTATCTAAGATTCACATGTGAGATAAAGACCCTATCAAGAACCATGCATTGAAATATTCTTATCAAAGCTTTGTAAGCACAACTTACAATATTTGTGGAGGGTACAAACTAAGAATTGAATCTAACATATGCTTGCTGATCATAGTACCAAACAAGTTCATAATGACTGGGATTTGCAATGAGACCTGGTACATTAATTCTGGTGTTATCCAGACTACTACTCAAAACTGGCATTTAAAGTTAGCATTAAAAACAGACATAAATGTCATAGTAAAAATATAAACAACAGACCTAGAATCTGATATTTCAACACTGTAATAAAAGATACCATTTATAAAAGACAAGGACTCAAGAAGGCCCTCAGGCTATTGCAGTTAAGCCGCAGAAAATTCCATGGCGAATGTATCTTAGAACAGGATTCCATTGCATAATACTAATGGCTACTGCCAAATCTATGACATATTTGTTCAAGTATAATGGAATTGCCACCTTATTCGCCTTTTTTTTTTTTTTAATGGAAGTCCATAGGGTTCAGGACATTACATGTAAATAAATCCACTTTTTCAGCAATGCAGTGATGATAATGGTTCAACAAGTTTTACGAATAGGAGGGAGTGTTTTGCATATATGACAAATGGATGAGGTCCCCTATCATATTATGGCTATCATGGAAAAGCAAGTCCTAGTGATTATTGCCCTTTGGCTTATATAACCTCATTCATTGAGGATAGCTAGTAAAACTTTGAAAAGAAGCATAACATGCAATCAACATTCAACACCTCCAGCAAGTACAGACTACAGACCAGAAGAAAAATAAAAATCAAGTTCCTGAATGCCAAAATGCAAACCTTTCGTAAGGGAAACGTAATAACCATGAAGTCATATGTCCGGTTCCAACAAATCAACAGCATAAAGTTAATAAAATCAACAATTATGTAGGTAACTGGGTGCATATCTAAAAAAGGAACAAGTTGCTAGAGTAAAAGAGAGAAGGCATGATTCAAGTACTTACACTATCAACCACAACTACATCGACAGATCCACTTTTGGTCAATGTGTCAACGGCACAAAGCAAATTCTCTGCAGAATCAGGATATGAAATTAGAAGATTTTCAGTGTTTACACCTATTGACTCTGCAAGTGAAGGGTCCATAGCATTCTCCACGTCAAAATATGCACAATACCCTGCCCAAAAGATTCATTCAATTAGACAAAAATGGAAGCAGAAGTAAAGAAACCAATGTGGGACTTTAAAAACATATGAGTACCCCTTTCTATAGAAAAAAAAATGCTGAAAACACGTCAGTATAGCTTCTAAGAGGTTGTCCTGGGAATATAACTAGGATATTGGATAAAGGATGATTCTATAGGATTCAGAATAAAAGATAATGTAAAAGCATAAGCCCCAATATACAGGCAATTCCCAGCGTTGTCAATAGAAAACCAGGTAGATACTACAAATGAATGAGGAGGCCTACAACATTTGTCATTTCTAGGAGACTTTTGAGCCAGAAAGATCATTGAAATCTAGATTTCAGACCAGCCATGGGATAAACTATTGCAAAATTACATTAAAATCTTATTCAGCATCAAGAGCAACTATCAACAAACAACGAGCATCAAGATAACAGGAAATACCAAAATGCTTAACCTGCCTAGAAAGTTATCCGCAAAAGAAGTTATTGTAACATTTTTCTGGAATAAATTGCTTATGAGTGATTCTGTGATTCCTGGTTTAGAGAACTTCTCTACTCTTTCAGGACCTACAGATCAAAGTCATACAACTATCTGCTTGAGAGGAGGATATGCAGCCACTTACCAAATCACTGAAAAAATTTTGAAACTTTCGCTGATCGATTCTCAAAGGTATCATCAAAATATATTAGCATTACAGATATTAAAATATAATTATTGGCCAAAAGAAAATGAATCAAAAGCCATCCATGAGTTCCTCCCAAATTCAGGCACACAACATTAGGCTTTTTGACACAGGCCTATAGGTATAATTTGGAAATTGCCAGTTTCTTTTACATTTGCCAATTAGAAAATGCTCAGCATTACATAGCATTTTATATTGTAAAATGCCTATTTTCCAGACATCAGCAAAAGATGGATGACATTAACAGACAAACAGAAATGTAGCCCACGGTCAATAAGCACAATACGAAAAGCAGACTTAAGAGGTAATAAGTTCCCAATTTCAGACAAGGGAAACAAAAATGATGGATGGCAGAGCATGTGCTACACATGACCGATGACCAATATCAATGTAGCTGAAATTTGCCTTAGAGTTGGCAATCAAGTATACAGAGTTTCCAGCTGGTATATTCATCAGCATTGACTTGAGCTTGAAAAGAAAAATCCATGATCTATAAAATGCATACTGATATACCAGGTGTAACTTTACAACAAGTTGAAAAGATAATAACACATCATTATATGCTATGGAAGATTTAATTTTATCTTTATCCTCATCTCCCAATTTCTCAAATTTTCGTTCTATTCAAACAATTTTATTTAAAAGGAAAAAAAACATATGTAATATCTTTCTCCTTTATTTTAACCCTCCCCTTTTTCAGTCCTTTTATATGCTGATGCATGAGCCGGGACTAGTAAGTTACAAAGCAGTTTCTTGGTTCCCTTGTTAGGCAAAAGAAGCCAGCTAATACTACAAAATTCAAACGATTCCACCACCAAAGTATAGGGAGAAAAGTTAATGGCACCTCCAAGCTTTTGAGCTTCTTTGATTACATGAAGTGCTAATGTTGTCTTCCCAGATGCTTCTCGCCCGTAAATTTCAACCATTCGTCCCTGCATAATGCATAACAGAGATCATGATTGAAATTATTTTACTTTGTAGAAGCTAACTTATGCATGAAATAGAATAAAATTGCATCCTTTTCATTATAAATGTATATTAGAATCAAGTACCTGTCATTTTCTAACCACTGAAATATTCTATACATAACACATTACCCGTATAAAATATGAATATATATATATATATATATTGTACATATATGTGGGGTGTGCGTGTACGGACAAAGTTTAAATTACTTGGTTCAAAAAATAATCTCAGTATGCGGTAAGTAAAGGATCTATGCTTGGATCACTAGCAGAACTCTAGTAGTTTTTGAAAGGGCAGGTACATTTTAGGGGATATATTCCTTGTTTCAGTGAAATCTATATAGCTAAAACCTTTAGGTTGAGTGGTTCCTGACAGTCTAGTCCCATCCTTAAGCTCTTGTGTGAGGAAACTGACATATGAAGGTAAAATATCTCATAAACAAATGATGCAGTCTGCTAAACTATATTATGGAGAACTCCCCATGACAGCTACTGTTGACAATTGGGGCCTGAGGAAAAGCAAGAGCAACAAATGAAGCAGGTGAAGACTACACGTCTAAACAGCCTCTTATGATTTAAGTTGTAAAGAAACCAACTGTTTAAAGGAAATAAAATGTGAAAATGAGCTGGCATTTCCTTTTTATAATAAGCACACAAAATAGAAGGCTAGGAAAGAAGAAATATTAATTAAAGTAAGAACATCATGTAGCATATAGCGATGTTTTAAAAGGCAAAAGTATAAATATAAGAATTTTACATTTAGCAAGGTGAGGCACAAACCTTTTCACAATTCACTTTTAATTAAAATAAATAAATAAATAACTATCACCAATTGGAAATAAGGACTATTTCGAAAACATAAAAATATGAAGGATATTGTGTGAAATATAAAAAGATTTGATAATAAAAAAATTTTAAAATAAATATTGTACTTTTTTAGGTAAAATGCACATTTAATACAAATAACTTGGAAATGGAAACTAAATGGCACTAATGAATTTTAAACCAAAAACCAATAAAGACAATAGTAAATAACAGCAGCATGGGCTTTTTCATGGTTCACTGGAAAACCGAACAATGGTATTTTGTAGCAACGCCAAAGATTTTATGCCTCAAGGCAGTTTAGTTCTGCCTTGCATCATGGTGTGACTCACCAATGCCTTTTAAAACATCGCTATATAAAAAGCTAAGCAATTTTTCCCTCAACCAAGCAGTTGAGGACGTTATGAAAATATCGTGATTCTGACTCCTGAAAAATAAATAATAACAACTTAATTAAATTGTTACAAGAAGGGAAAGGAAAACAATGCAGAACCAAAATTGTTGGTTCCAAGTTTTCAATTGTTTCACAGTTGATACATTAATTCCAAGGTTTCAATTGTTGGTTTGCCGGTACCCAAAATAGCCTCAACATCAGAACCCAACATATAAAGATTATTTGCAAAGTATAATGCAGGTTTATGCATAATTAGATTACAAAGCACAGTAACTTTACCAGAAATAAATAGTACCAGAATTTTCCTTAACCAATATGAATATGCAGTTATCAGAAATATATGCATATACAAGTCAGGAGTTTGAATCCATTAAACAATTCAAATATTTCTTCCAAAATCAGTTAAGAAAGCAAAAACAAAAAAGCAGACAAATTTGACGTACACTGATCGAGCAGAACGTTAAATCACGCATAATTACAAATATTTGTTCAAAATAAAACTGAAGGAACTGAACCTATCAGTTATCAAACCAGCAAAGTAATGTCTTTGCAGAAGAAAGCCATTAATCACACCTACAGTAACCCTTTAACCTCCCTATCTTAGAGACCAACAGAAGCATATGTGTTCGAACATTGCCCAAGAAAGGAGGGCACAAATATATACCACGTATCTGTTAACAACATAAAGCATCAGGAATTTGACTGCTGTCATACTTACACTAACAGTTCAGCATGTACACACTTACCACAAAGTGCAACTAAAAAATAAGTGCATGTTTCATTAGAAAGAAATGAGCTAACAGGAAAACTAAGCATCGTCAGCTTGTCACCTTTGGTAATCCTCCAATCTCAAGGGCTAAATCAAGCTTTAATGAACCTGTAGATATCACAGGAGCACGTCGTGAGCTGAAAAAACGCTGCAAGGACAGCATAGACTCTCTGCCAAAATCACCAGCAAGTCGTGAGAGGGCCTCACGTAGAGCACTGTCCTTCTCTATTTCTTTATTATCATCATGAAATTCATCGCATTGATACTCTGAAACATCAACTGAAAGGTTTAAAATATTAAAATTGGGCAATGGCATCGAATTGCTCTCTTTGAATTCACAAGATGTAAAACTTTGCACAAGACTCTAAATTATATAAACCACAAATAAAAGCTATGGCAAAATTACAGCCCAATGCTTGAACTAACCTTTCTAACATTAATATAATTTATATTAGTTCATCAAAGAAACATCAGAAAATAAATGAATAATTTTGAAAGACATAGGATATGATTTCTTCCAAATAAGTGCATATCAATCTCATTGTTTTTTAAATTTATGCTTTTTTACTTGCTTAAAGAATTGAACTTTACTTATGGTCAAAGTATCACAAATCAAAGCACAAGGTTAAAGCCCCTGCCCAATTATAAATAACATAAGAAACTCATAAATACTTCTTTTCAAGCTGCTTGATCTCTATTCATTTGTCTTCTTTCCTTTCTCTCTCTACCATGTCTTTTATTCATGAAACCATACATATTTCCCTTTTTCTTATTGCCAAAAAAATTTCTCTCATCTACTGTATTTAATCGCTTACCCTCTCATAAATTCTATAGAAACCCAAACAAATTGCAAACAGGGAAAACCTTAGCTGCTTTAACCACCGGATTTGCTCTAGCTGAAACAGTTTTTCTTTTTCCATCATCTCCATTCTTTTTCCTTGTCTCCTTTTTTTATAACATTCTCCTATTTTTGAAGCCTTTTCCATTTCTTTTTTATGCTTTCTCTCATATCTTGCTTCATTTAATTTCCACTCATATATTCTTATGAAACCCAGACAAAAAATTTTTATTTAGCTCCATTAATCACCACATGTACCATAGCTGTAACAGTGCTTTTTCTTTTCTTTTCTTTTTTTTTTTTTTTTTTGGGTTTTGGCTTCATCATGCAATCTCTGGCAAAAGTATTTCATCAATGAATTGACTTGATGACTAACCGTGTTCATAGAGTCAGTGGCAAGTAGCAACTCAAACACACATTTAATGGTCATATCCACACTATGATGACACAGGTTTTTCAACAGCAACTTATAGAATGTACATGCTAAGCCTATAAAGTTACTTTGTCCCAGAATTCCAGTTTCTGAACCTACTTTATCATCCAGCTACCATAGACATGCTATCCTTCAATAAGGACATATCTTTTATTTTCTTAAGTGAAGGCAAGAGACCAAACCACTAGAACTCTATGACTCCTAACTTTTTACCCAAAAAATGAATCCACAGGAAAGAGAGAGAGAGAGAGAGAGAGAGAGAGAGAGAGAGCATACAAATTGAAGCAGGTGATACAACTAGGGGAATAAGCGAAAGATACAAGAATAACTACTATCCACAATAAATAAAAAATAATAATTAGACCTATTAATGTGAGACATGATTACACGAATATGACATGAAAAAATTAATTGAAACACGACACAGATACATGAATGTCTCATAATCTATATAATACGAGTTATTAATGTATCAAAATATATATAAATATAAATATAAATACCTTAAACACGATTATGACAAGGAAAAAGATAAGAACATGACACAATTATACGAATTGCCAGGTCTAATAATAATAAAACTGGACAAAAACATAATCAGAGACCAGCAATAGAAATTTTAAACCATAAATTTCAAGCACATGGATATGGTTTATGTATTATTCACACAACCATAAAGATACAAAACACCTAACATACATTTATGGGTACATCATAGTTTCTATGTTAAAACTGATAAATAGATAGTCAAAAAAGAGAGACATGTAGAGAGTGAAAGAGATGCTACCTACAGAAGAAAGATGGCGCGTGGAAGCCCCAACAAAAGTGATTGCATCTCTTCTTGCAAACTGGGAAAAAAGCAACAATGTCAAATAACAACAAAGATACTTGAAGGCCCAGAAATGCAATGAATCATTGGAAAACAGAATCGTAAGCAATACTAGTTTACAGAAAATCAGGATTTGAAGCAGATATTATTGAATAGAAAAAGAAGAAGAATAGAAGGAAACAATCATGAGCCTCACGGCACCAAAAATGACTCTATGAAGCAAGCATGTTAGTATTTTTTTGAAATCCACAATCATTTGGAAGCCCCTTTCATTAATACCTACAAGTCTCTAATAACCATTAAATCATCTAAACAAATTTCCATTCTCCATATGGGTCATTTCAAAAAGAACAAAAAAAAAAACCAAGGAAAGGAATTGAAATATAAACACTAAAAAAGTAGAAAGATGAAACCTGAGAGAAGAAGCGAGACGATCTTGTCAAAGCATTGAGTGTAAGAGAATGGGAAGAGGTTGCCATTTCTTTCGTCTACTTTAGCTTTTTTTTTTTTTAATTTTCTGGGATTTGGGGGGTTTTGTTAGGGTTTCTTTTTGGTGTGAAATTAAATGTATTTGAATTTTGAGGGGTTTTTGTGTGAAGCGTTACCGCGCCATCTCTACAACTACAAGTAACAATCTCTCACCATAGCAGTCAGCGGCACACTCTTTCAGACAACGAAATTTTTTTTTCATTTTTGCATGGTGACCCCCTGTTTTAAGGGTATTGCCCTTATACCTCTAGTGTTTCTTTCCTTTTCCTTTTTTATTACAATAGTTTTTTTACTTCTACCCCTGATATTTACATTATTTACCAAAATGTCTTCATTTTGAAGCATATTACTCAAATACGGATGCCATAGAATGAGAGACTTGTTATATTGTCTGGTATCGAAGGAATTTGGACCACTTAGATTATAATAAAGTCACTATCTTTCGGTCAACAACAATAGAGGAGGAATTAGGAGGAGTAAAATTAAAATTAGTACTTGTCACCACACTATCTACGAGAGGAGGTTTACCATGTAAGTCCCAACACTAATCTTGGGTATGATTTTCCATTCCTCAATTTGTTAGAAGTGCCTCTACCTCCATTATGATCCCTTCAACCATCTTCAAGGGAGAGACTAGACATATTAATTAGATCGCTACTATAAAACAACTTAAGATACTCCAAGACCTATTTATGTGTATCAATGGGGGCTCATATATGCTATTTGTGGTCGTATAAAATTCATAAAAAAAATAATATTTAAGCATCTGCAAATGTTTATTATTCGATCTTTTTTGCTAATTTTAGTAGGACTTGTAGTAATATGATATTTTTTAAAAAATAATTGAAAGTTGAACTAATTAGATCTTTGAATTTCGGTTTAAGCTATTCAACTACAGTCAAAAAATAAATTTTAAAAAAGATTTGATGTATCAAAAGTTGAAAATTTTGACTTTTCCTCGGTAATTGCCACTCACTTCTATTGATAATGAAAAAAGAAAAAAAAATCAACAATAATAAGATAAAAGATCTTGAGAAAAGATGGATGAACCAAGCTAGAGTGCGAAACTTTTTGAAATTCAAAGCTTGGAGAAACATTTCACACTATATAAACTTCATTGAAAGCAAAAGCAAGTGGAAAGACAGAAAGAAGCTCACATAGATATTAAGCTGCCTGACGAAGCTACAAAAATTGTTGTGCTTAAAATAGTTTAGCAGAAGATCCTGCAAAAACGTAGGCGTACTCCATACAACAAAGCAGGGTTCATCCTCACTTAAGTGGCAATTTGGTCAATGAAAGGGTCATCAACAAGCTAGCAAGTCTTTGTAAGAAATGGCGTAAGAACTACCTTTTGGCGTTCCACTGAGAACCTCCCTTGTCTCTCTGCAAATGCTCTCGTTGAAATCAAAATAAGAAAAATTCCTTCTTATTCATAGGTATTTTTC
>JBBYHM010350278.1:0-24342 GCA_038381775.1 Adansonia rubrostipa
ATCACATGATAGGCCTTCTTGAAGGTAATTGTATTCTTACATCCAACCTTATGCTCAAGAAAACATACATGCTTATTAAGTAAAAAGTCACAAGATTATATAAATTACATAGTACAATAAAAAGGTAAATTACAAAGAAACAGTCAGATGCCTTTAGGATCTTTGAATCACGATACACATGTGATTATAAAACTTTAAAAAAAATTAAGAAACTACAGACTAGTGACCATGCCTTGTCGCAATGTACCCCAGGGTGGATCCTCGTAGATCTATGGGTGTATACAACTTAAAATATTTATCTAACTAGGAAATATCTTCTTAACTGAGACTTTTCCTTTGCAACATGAGAAACTGAGAAAGTATAAATTCTCAACTTACGATACAGTGAGGGAGACCATAAGACGAATCACTCAACTTATCGATCTTAGATGACCATCACAAAGTGGCCAACGCTTGGAGTCGCCACCAATCATTTTGGGCTAGGCATGATCGAATGCCTATTGAAACCTATGTCTTGAGTTATGAAACTCGAAACATCGATCCTGTGGTCTGCATGGTACAAAGATTAAACATTTGAGTTCGGGAGTTGGTTACACATGATCAAGCATGAACCTCTTCGCGACGCCCGAAATCGATACCTTACTAGTTATGTCTTATCTCAATTTCCATTCTTTCGATCTTAACTCATCACTATTTTGATATAACCTTTTTTTAATGCATGAATTTTATAGAAATACAAATCCAGGTTTTGATGAAAAGATTTGATCTCATATACACCCCAGATAGATGGGGAATATAGAAATTTTTAATAACAATGACCTCTGGATTTTACTTTAAAAATGGAATATTCCATTTTGGGCACTGGAGAGATACCCATGTGGAACATCATCTTTAATTTTACTTGAAATGATTTGAAAATATGAATGCGAATAATCATCACAAAGAAATCATGTTAGTAAGGAAACAAATGAAGTAAAATAACATGAACCATTCAATGTAATGATAAAAAGAATGGATGGACTATTAAAAATTTTCTCGCAATTGGCATCGATTATTTGGGAATAACCGAATCGATAATTTTTGAGATGGAGCTAGGTTCCTTGATTGAACGAGGTTTTTTTGAAAAATAAAAATAGGCTTGACTCTTGTCACGTTCATGGAAATCCGAAAAGAAAAAAATTTAATTGTAGTTGAAAGACGGGGTTAGAGTATCCCCTTGGAAAGATGGGGTTGGGGTATACTCGAGGATAATGAATAATTTTGACAAAGAAAGATTTTTAAATCTTAACAATTTTAAAAAAATGGGGTTCGAGTATCCTCTCTGAAGGTCGGGGTTGAAGTAACCCTAAAAATGACATGTTTGACACTCATTAAAAAAGTAGAGTTAGAAAACTTAAGTCGAAAAAACTTTGTGATTTAGAAAATGAGTGAGCATTTTGATGCTTTTTGATAAAGGAAAGTATTGTGAATGAGGATGGTAAAGATATAAAAAAAATTCATGCCTTGATGCTAGCCTACAGGAGGTCAAAGCATGTTCTCGAGGCTGATCAGGGTGATACAGTGATATTCAAATGTCTCGAGATGAAGCTCGGGAAAACAACTTAATTTTGATCATAACCAAAAATAGGGGGACAACATCGCGCTATCAGAATACATTTAGCGGGTCTGAATGGCCCAATCAGAATACATGTTACTGATTTTAGGGGTTTGGACAATTTAGATTTGAAAAATCATAACTCTTTCATCCAGAATGATCCAAGGGTGAATAAGACATCATTTTAAAGATAATTTGACACACTTTGAGAGAAAAATATAAAAAAATTCATGAAAAATCATTTAGGATTTTAAACTAATTTTTAAATTCATAATAGTTGTGTTGCCAACAGGGGATAAAGCAAAGCAGGGGATATTTTTTATTTTTCTTTGTGTTTTGGGTCCAAACTCAGGTCATTGACATTCGAGCATCCATGAATAAAAGGAAAGAGTGGCTTGAGCTTCACGAACTCATTTGCAATACCTCGAAGTACTTTGGGATGATGAAACAACCCATTAATCATGCCACTCAAGGTTTCGACTCATAAACAAGGCATAAACATTTCGAGAACAAGTACAGGGCCTTTTTCGTCAAAAAATTAGAAGATTTGACCTTGTTTAACCAAGATTATAGATCTGGAAAACTTAATTTTGCTCAAGATTTTTTTGCTAACTTTAAGGAAAATGATAAGTTCATGCTAATCCTTATTGGTTGAGGTTAACATGCTTGGCTTGGGGAGGTTTTGTAAATTAGTTTTTGATAGCCATCAAACATGCACTTAGATCAGGAGAAGACAATGAACATACAAGGGGATGGCTTATAACAAGAATAAGGATGCTAACTTTACTAATGGTCTTGACAAAGAAAGTGTTATACACATATCTCATGAAGTGTAGCATGTTGAAAATGACAAGGATTCATGACAAAATGCAAGTTAACATATAAACATGCTTGAAACATGCTAGGCTAAGGATTTGTGCATGGATTGAACATAACATGATGCATGGATATGGCATAAAATGCATGAACAAGAGCTGTAAAAAATGATGTGGATGAAATAAGACACTTTGAATATCAAAAGGGACATTAAGACATCCAAATCCTAAGCTACCATAACCAAAAGCCACAATAACACATGAGAATCTTAAGAGGGTGATGAAATCAGAAAGGCTTACTAAATGATAAAGATGCGAAAAAATAAAAAATGAAAGTGATTAAGTACGAAGTTATACCAACAAAGCTTCAATTTTTGGTCAAGTGGTTGGGGCAGTAAGGATGGCCTGAATTCCCCTCTTTTCCTTGTTGTTAATTAGCAAGAAACTAGAGAAAAAGGAAGGTTTTGGTTCTGGTATGGGTAAGGATGATTTTCCAGAGTGTATAGTGGTAGGAGTACGTGTTTGGGGCTATTTTTAGATGCTGAGTGAAGGGCTACGGGATTTTATTTTTTTTTGACGTGTGAATAAGTTAGGAAATTCGAAACAAGATGGAAAAGAAAGATCCTTCAGCTGCCTATTTATACCAGCATTTTAGAGTTAATTTGGAGGTGTTTTTGGTCATTTCTCAAGGGGACAAAGTTATGATAGCTGATAGTTATAGGGTGGCTGTAGGAAGCAATTTGCTTCAAATGTGATTCACATAGGGTGGCTGGTTTGATTGCTGAAATCAAATACCAGTAGGTAGGGTGGCTGATAGTGATCTTTGTAAACAAATAAAAGAGGAGTAGGGTGACCATATGACATTGAACCTTTTTGATCCAATTTAGACTTCAAAAAATGTTTTGATTAATTCACAAGTCCAAATTCATAATTTGATACGAGTTTTGATCTTTTCTGATGGAAAAAAATAAGTTAAAATTTAGCTTTGGATCAATTGTGGACAAGTTAAAAATGCCTCGATCTTGGAAAATGGCCTGTATGTATATCTAGATTAAAGAATTTATCAATATATTTAGTCTAAAAACCCTCAAATGTATCGATACAATAAACATTGTATCAATACAATAGAGCATTGTATTGATACATATTGATATGAATCAATACATCTACTTTATAGAATGTAAGTTTTGGTTTGGCATGGCCTAGTATCGATACATGAGTTCATGTATCGATACATAAACTCATGTATTGATACATTTAGACATTGCATTTATACAAATGGTGACATTTCAAATTTTTAAGTTGTTGGAGCATTGTATTGATATATAAGGACCATGTATCGATGCATTTAGGTAAAATTTTGAATTTTCCCACGTATTTTGTCCTTGAACACTTGGAACTACATCCTTTGATGCCACATCTTTGCATTTTTCTTTAATATGATACATAAGCATTCTTGACCTCCTTCAAAATACTTATTCACCAGGTGACGATCGTCCCCTAGCTTGCTAAAATTAGCCCAGACAAAATAGGGTGTCTATAGCTACCCCTCTTTGACCGTTGCTAAGAATCAGGAATAGGGCAAAGACAAATAGACACTATTTTGTTTAGGCTAGAATGATGTTCCCTAGAACACCAACAAAGAAACAAATTTTAATTAATACTTCACTGTGACAAATGCAGTGTATTTATAGTAATCCTGATGAAAGTTTAAGTGAATTTTGTAAGGTTTACCCTCTACTAGGGTGTTAGGTTTTCTAAGGCTTGGCCCCCTTAGGTAGGTACGGAGTAATGTGGACTTTGATGTGGGTGCAGCCAACTTGTGCGGGTTTTGGCATAGACTAAGTGGCACCAGCTTGTGGGGGTCTTGACTCAAGCGCTGCTAGCTTATATGGGCTTTGACTCAAACTAGGTGCCACCAGTTTGTGTGCACTTTAAAAAGGTACCATTGAATTGTGGGCATTGAAGAGGGTGCCACTAACTTGTGGACCTCGAAAAGGTGCCATTAACTAGTAAGCTTTGAAAAGGGTGCCACTGATTTATGGACTTCAAAAAGGTGCCATTGACTTATGGGCTTCGAAAATGTGCCATTGACTTATGGGCTTTAAAAAAGGTGCCACTGACTTATGGGCTTCGAAAATAGTGCTAATGATTTGTGAGCTTTAAAAGGTGTCACTTACTTATGGGCTTTGAAAAGGGTGCTAGTGACTTATGGGCTTTGAAAAGGGGCCATTGACTTATGGGCTTTGAATAGGGTGCCATTAACTTGTAGGCTTTAAAAATGTACCACTGACTTATGGGGTTTGAATAAGGTGCCACTGACTTCTGGGCTTTGAACAGGGTGCCACTGACTTCTGGGCTTCGAAAAGGGTGCCACTAACTTCTGAGCTTTAAAAAAGGTGCCACTGACTTGTGGGCTTCAAAATAGGTGCCATTGACTTATGGTTTTCGAAAAGGTGCCACTAACTTGTGGGCTTTGAATAGGGTGCCATTGACTTATGGGCTTTAAAAAGAGCACCATTGACTTGTGGGCTTCGAAAAGGTGCCACTAACTTGTGAGCTTTGAACAGGGTGCTGCTAGAGGGAGGGGCTTTGAAAAGGTGCCATTGACTTGTGGGCTTTGAATAGGTGCCACTGACTTGTAGGCTTTGAAAAGGGTGCCACAGACTTGTGGGCTTTAAATAGGTGCTACTGACTTGTGGGCTTTAAACAGGGTGCCACTAACTTATTGGCTTTGAAAAAGGTACCACTGACTTATAGGCTTTGAAAAGGGTGCCACTGACTTTGGGCTTTGAAAAGTTGCCACTAACTTATAGGGTTTGGAAAAGTGCCACTAGCATGTGGGCTTTGGAAGAGATTTTGACAAAGTTTTTTTTTTATAACACTTCTGATACAAGTTTTTTTTTAACAGAAGTTCATGAGAAAGTTTCCTGATAAAAGGGTTTTGACACTAGTTTTTGACAAGATTCTTGACGAAGCTTTTGATAGATGTTCTCGACAAAAATTCTTGATGATAGTTTCTGGACAACAATTTCTTAACACTGGCACTTTGATAGTAGTTTCTTGATAATAAGGGTTTTGACATGAGGTGATGAGAAAAAAAAACCTTACCTGAATGACACTTGGTTTGTGAAGCCTAGAGTTCTTACTAGGAATTCCTTAGAGGTTTAGGAAACCTGGCTTGAAATGATATTGTAAAAATGATGATGTACGATGGTAATGTGAGTGTATGATATGAAATGCTATCGGTTGCATGATGGGAAGTCTAATGTGGGAGATAGCCGTAGTTTCTTACAAGTCCTCTAGGCTCTAATAAGGATTGCGATCCATCCTAGTTCAACTAAGGATTGGAATTTTCCTAATTTCACTAGGATTGTAAGTTGTCCTGGTTCCACTGAGGATACGACATAAAATCTATCATAGGACGTAGCCATTGTGAATTATCCTAGCTTCATTAGGGATATGATGTTTTGATAATCGAGTTATTCATCTATTTTCAAGAATTTGGATTATGGCATTTCCTGATTTGGGAGGCTCAATCATTTTTCTGACAACTAAAAGGCATTGTCAATAATTTAATGACTATTTGACTGACTAGGTTCATGTATCTAGTCTCGATAGGATTCAAATAAATTGCACACATTGATTTTTGGTTAGCTTGAATAATTTTTCTTAGGATATGGCTTATGAAAACAAGAATTGGTTTGGTGTATGGTCATGTCAAATGAATGTTTGGACGAGAGAAGTTCATGATCTTGACAATCAAGGCGCGAGCAGAGTTCCCTGTGCTTTTCTTTTCTTTTCAATGTAATATCGAGATGTCCTGGTGCGTATTTTAGTTGATTTATCAAACATTATTAGTTAAATGACAAGTGCAATGTGAATTGTATAGAGGTTTAAAAGAAGCAGGGCAATCTTTATTCATGATAGCAAAGAAATATAACTCGATATACTATTTGACAAGCAATTGATAGGGTAATCAGAAAGATGATCTTTTAGGCAAAAGATGCCTCGACAGTCATGACATGGATGTTCTTTAAGTGCTTTTCAGGATCTTTCTCGAACAATAAATATGACTAGTATGAGCTAATCTTCGAAATATCCCTAGAATTACTTTGCATTGTCCTATAGGTGCTCTCAGTTTATGCCCTATCAAAATTGATCTTCTCAAGTCACCCTTGCAGGTTTTCAACCATAGTCGGGTTGGCTGCCCAGATGCCCTTTTCAAATTTTCATTTTGACCCTTTTTTTTATTTCTTTTTTTTTGTTTTGTTTTGTTTTTTGCTTTTTTTAAAGATGCTTTTTTAGGTTTTTGCCCTCTATGTGTAATATTTCTTGACAGAATCTGAGTTGATTGGGTTGGGCAAGGCATTATCGTTCATTTCTGATAAAATTAGGGCCCCTCTGGATAAGGCTTGCTTCCCAATTAGGGGTCTACTTGCCCCGTGCATCTTTGTGAATTGGGAGGATCTTCTTTGATACCAATTCACCTGGGTGAAATTATCATGGGTGCAACTTTATGTCGTGGGCTCGAATCATGCATTTTTGATACATTTGACCATGGTAGATGGCATTCATGCATTTTTCTTCGATGAGGTTGAGCTAGTTGTATCTGTTCTTGACCTATTCAGCTTCTTCAAGTTTGGTTTCCATTAAGACTCTGAGAAAAGGTATCTCAACTTTGATAGGCAATAAAGCTTCCATCCCATAATGAGGGAGAATGGAGTAGTGCCTGTGGAAGTACGAACTGAGGTCCGATAGGCATGAAGTGCGAAGAATAACTTCTCATGCCAGTCTTTGTAAGTCTCAGCCATTTTCTCAACTATTCTTTTGTTGTTTTTGTTGGCTACCTAACTACCCCATTCATCCTTGGACGGTAAGGGACAGAATTATAATGCTGGGTCTTGAACTGAAAGTAGGTCGCTTGCATCATTTTATTGTTTAAGTTGCTTGTGTTGTCAATGATGATTTGACTCGGGAGGCCATATTTACAGATGATGCCTCACTTGACAAACTTATAGACGGTTGATCTAGTGACATTAGCATATGAGGTAGCCTTCACCCATTTGGTGAAATAGTCGATTGCTACTAGGATGAAGTGATGCCCATTGGAAGCTTTAAGGATGATCGGCCCGATCACATTCATACCCTACATGGAGAAGGGCCATGAGACTGTCATGACTTGAAGTGGCACTAGAGGGGCATTGATCTTGTTCGCATAGATTTAACACTTGTGGCATTTTTGGGAGTAATTAATGCAGTCTTTTTAAGAGGTTCAACCAGTAATAACCTACTCTTATGATTAGCTTGGCCATCCAATGTCCATTAGCATGTGTGCCATAAATCCTTTCATGAACTTCTTTTAGGATCCTTTTGGCTTTAGGAGTGTCGACACATTTGAGCAATACTTGATCGTGACTTTTCTTGTACAAGATTTTTCCATCAAGAATAAATCCCATAGCCAGCCTCTTGATAGTCCTTTTATCAGTCTTCATTGCATGTTTGGGATATTGTTGATGCTTAATATAACGAAGGATGTCAAAGTACCATGATAGGTCGTCTTTCTCTTTTATGACACTATGATAATGAACCGAAGTTGTATAAATGCTCATCTGGATAAGAGCAACATCTAATTCTTGGTTGACTTTAAACATGGATGACAAAGTAGCCAAATCATTGGCTATTTGGTTCTTTTCTCGAGGTAAGTATCAAAAATTGATATTATCAAATTCTTTCTTGAGTTATGCTATCAGCTTCCCATACTGCATCAGCTTGGCATCGCGAGTTTGCCATTCCCCTTTTAATTGGTAGATGACTAGGGCTGAATCACTGAACACTTGTAGTGTCTTGACATTCCTCTCAATGTCTGCTTGAAGCCCTATGACATATGCTTCATATTCTGTGATATTATTTGTGTAGTCAAAATTTAGCCTTGCTAAGAACAGGTAATGACTCCTCTCAGGTGACATCAATATTGCCCTAATTCCATGTCCTAGAGCCTCTCATGCTCCATCAAAATACATCTTCCAGTATTGATCTTGGTTGAAGGCATCTTTGTCTTTAGAAATGCACATTAGATTTTCATCTGGGAAGTCAAAATTTAGGGGTTCATAATCATCTGCCATGCAACTTGCTAAAAAGTCAGCTATCGCACTGCCCTTGATGGCCTTTTAGCTGACATAGGCAATGTCATATTCAAAAAGTAAGACTTGCCATCTAGCTAGCCTTCCTAATAGTGTAGGGGATTCGCCTAGATACTTGATAGGATCAAGCCTTGCAATCAACCATGTGGTGTGATACAGCATGTACTGCCAGAGTCTCTTGGCTGTCTATACCAAAGCACAGCATAACTTCTCGACTGCAGAGTAGTTGCACTCGCACTCCATAAACTTTTTGCTTAAGTAGCAGATTACTTGTTCCTTCTTTCCTGACTCATCATGTTGCCTTAATACATAACCCATACATTTATCGAAGACTACCAAGTAAAGTATTAAAGGTCGACTAGGCATCAGTGGTACCAACACTGGTGGGCTTGACAGATAATGTTTGACTTTATCAAAGGCTTCTTGACATGCCTCATTCCATTCTCCCGAATTTTGTTCATGATGGGGTTGCATTTGTTAGTGAGCTGGGATATGAATCTAGCAATGCAATTCAGTCTCCCAAAAAAGCTTCTCACTTTCTTTTAGGTTTGAAGTGGTGGCATATCTTGAATGGCTTTGACTTTGTCTGGGTTAACTTCAATCCCTTTTTTGCTGACTATAAAGCCTAAAAGCTTACCCGAAGTGACTTCAAAAGTACACTTGGCAGGATTCAATTTGAGTTGAAATTTTTCTATTCAAAAAGTTTTTGAAGGTCTGTGACATGTTCACCTTCTTTTGTTGACTTGGCAATCATGTTGTCCATGTAGACCTCAATTTTTTTGTGCATCATGTCATAGAATAGGGCCACCATGGCCCATTGATATGTTACCCTGACATTTTTTAGTCTGAAGGGCATGGCATTATAGCAAAATGTCCCCTACATGGTTACAAAAATTATTTTCTCCATGTCTTTAGATGCCATCTTGATCTGGCTGTAGCTCAAGAATCCATCCATGAAGGAGAAAAAAGAATTCTTGGCCATGTTGTCTACCAGAGTGTCAATGTAGGGTAGCGAGAAGTTATCCTTCAGACTAGCTCAATTCAGATCGTAATAATCAATGCACACTTATATTTTGCCATCTTTTTTTGGGACTAGGACTATATTGGCAATCCATTCTGGATATTTGGCTACTTCGATAAACCCCACATCAAACTGTTCCTTGACTTCCTCTTTAATTTTGAGGAGCATTTTTTGCTTCATCTTCCTTAACTTTTGCCAGATTGGTTTGCATCCATGCTTGATGGGAAGCTTATTGACCACTATATCAGTGTCTAGTCCTAGCATGTCTTGATATGACCAAGTGAATACATCCCGGTATTCTTGGAGTAGGTCTATCAACTTGGTCCTAGTTATCGGCTTTATTGAGGTTTTAATTCTAACCTCCTTTCGATCCTCTTAAGTACCCACATTGATAACTTTTGTTGGGTTTTCATGGGGAATGATCTACTTCCCTTCCTGCTCAACTAATCTTAAGAGGTCTGGTGGTACGGAGTTCTCTTCAAAATCTTCTTTAGGATCAACTCCACTAGTGCAAATTGACTGCTCAAAATCAATCTTCAGCAACCTATTAGACACATCCATAACACTATCATCAGAACACTTGAAAGGGTAAAGAAATAAACATTGCAAAAGGCACACACACAATGAAGGGCTTTGGATAAAAATAGAGGCAAAAGAGTAATGGAAACAAAAAGGGTGAAAAGTGATATAGGCACACAATATGGAATGATATATGCAAAAGTCATTTCATTGATAATGTTTAACAAAAGTGACTAGTACATAGGACACCTACCTACCATTGGGTGATGGTAAGTAGGTTTTCCTTTCTTAACATTACATGAAATGGACAAGAAAAGTGCAGGGACTTCTATCATGACCCTGTCATCAAAATTAGGTCTTAATGGAAGGACACAAATTTTAAGGCTCGATATTTGAGAGATAGAGGCTATGCAGTGCTCTGTTTAAGATGACCAAGATATCTTTAGCCTTTTGCTCTTCTGGTTGGTTTGGATCGATTCAGCCCCTCAAACGGAATATCTCATGGAGAAAGAAGAACATTGTTAGTTTTGATTCTCTATTTTGACCCAATGATCGAGCCACCTTTTGGTTGTGGATCATTCTTTCCTGTTGCTTTTTGACTGTGCATTAGCCTTGAATCCTAACCTCTTTTGTTGACTCCAGTGATGACCTATAGAGCTCAGGCTATCCCTTATAGATTATTGCTAAGCCCTTTTCCAGCATGAGAACCTTTGCCAATGGTCATTTTTAAACTCGAGTAGGTACTCTTTGATAGGTGGGGTTTAACTATTGGCGATATTTCTCCCATAAATGTTGCATTAATGAACTCGAAGGATTGGAAAAATGACTTTGGTGCATTTTTATTAGGCTCTATGTAGATCTCTTTAGTGAAAGCAATGTTGACCATTTCTTTTTCAGCCCCAATGGTGACTACTTTGTCATCTATCATAAATTTGAGCTTCTAATGGAGAAAGGATGGGATGGCTCTGGCAGAGTGTATCCATGGCCTTCCTAATAGGTAGTTGTAAGATGGATTAATATCCATAACTTGAAAGTTAACTTCATATGTACATGGGCCTATTTGGAGCTAGATTATGATATTTCCAATTACTCTATGACATGTTCCATCAAAAGCTCAGACTCTGTTGTGGCTACTCTTGATATTGGACTGATCAACAAGGAGTTTGCTTAATGTAGTCATGGGCATAACATTAAAGGCTGACCCAGTGTCTATGAGTACTTTAGGCAAAATGCGTCTCTTGCAATTGGTAGTGATATGCAGAGCTTTATAACTACCTTTACCTCTGGGTGGGATCTCATCATCAGTGAAAGAGATATAATTATCGGTCGTGATGTTGTTCACTAACCGATCCAATTTGTCGACAAAGACGTCCGGTGGCACATATGCTTCGTTTAACACTTTCAGTAATGCATTTCGGTGAACCTCTAAGTTAGAAAGTAGAGATAGCACAGAAATCTCTGTGGGTTGTTTGCTTAACTGGTCTACAATGCAGTATTCACTATGCTTGATGAACTTAAGAAACTCTATGGCTTCTCTTTCACTTATTGCTTCTTTGACTTTCTCGGGCATAAAATTTTTTGCTTGGGCCTCAGTGGTACTGGTGCTTAGAGATGCATTAACCTTCTATTTTTCTTGAGCTTGGGGAGAGTAACAACTACCGCTACGGGTTAGGTGACAACTTCTGACAGTTCCATTACAGTAGTTACGAGACCTAGTTCTCTTATCATCACTACTTGATTCTCGTACTTCTATGGGATCACTTTGTTGCTCTTATACAGGAATGGTTTAGATACCCGACAACTAATGTTGGTATAGGTGTCAAAAAATTGACCTCGAGATTTGAATTTCCATAAAGAATTAAAGGTTTGTTTCTCTATAAGGCGGCCACATGGTTTCGTCTCCTATCATGTTGATAGATTCAGCATCAAGTATGGTTTCATGATAGAATTCTATCTGGCCTTTATTTATCATTCTTTGAACCATGGACCAAAACTTTTTGAATGTTTGTGGGTTATAACCTAAAACTTTATGGAAGTCACAAAAGTTGTCAGGCTTGTCTTCCAATTTTTCTGTTGCATTGAGCAATCTGACCTAAATCAATGCATGCCGGACCAAGAATATTGGCATCCTTACATCCTATATGCTTGTCTTGACTTCATATTTGTTCTTAATGCTGATCATGTTTTCAACTGGTTTAGTATGGTTTGGTAAAGGATTGTCGTCAACATTTGGTCCTTGGTTTATCCTAAACTGCAAGACTTTTGAGTTAATTAGATTTTGCATATTTCATTTGAAAGATATGCAGTTCTCGATGTCATGCCCCACTACCTCAGCATGGTATTCACAGTAAGCGTTAGGGTTATACCATTATAGGTATGGTAGCTTCTTTTCTAGGACATAGA
This sequence comes from Adansonia rubrostipa, assembly GCA_038381775.1. Classification (NCBI taxonomy): domain Eukaryota; kingdom Viridiplantae; phylum Streptophyta; class Magnoliopsida; order Malvales; family Malvaceae; genus Adansonia; species Adansonia rubrostipa. Next base: position 12,496 of record JBBYHM010350278.1, read on the forward strand.
TTGGGGCTACCAAATGATTTTGGAGCAAGGTTTGGTAGAGTTCTTTATAGGTCATAGGGATAGGATCAAAATATTGTCTTTGTTGATTTGCACCTCGATTACGAGGTGCATTATTGGTTGTTCGATTAGTGCTTTGGTGAACTTATGGAAGGTAGATTTGTGGTGGGTTTGATGGGATTGCAAATGATGGGTTGTAGGTTATGGCATGAATTAGCTTAGGGGGTATTATGATAGAATGAGAATATAGCATGCTTGGGTAGTGAGGGTCAAGTATTTGACATGGTTTTGGCTGAGACGAGCTGGCATAACTTATGGCATTGGCCTCTCTTCTTGCTTCTTACTAGTAATAGGTTTCTTACTTGATCTAAATGCTTCCCCAGTAGACATTCTACCACTCTTAATGGCTGCATCAATGATTTCTCTAGAAAACACAAGGTCTATGAATTTCTTGGTGGCATTTTCTACGAGCTTCTCGTAATAAGGAGCACATAAGGTGTGAATAAAAGTGACTGTCATCTCTTTTTCTATAAGGAGAGGCTGTGCTAGGGCTACTTTTTCTCTCTACCTTTAGGTGTATTACCTGAAACTTTTAGTGGACTTTTCTTCGAAATTCATCAGGGAAACTCGATTTAGTGCCAAATCTGATAGGGCCAGTATTGATTTAGAAAGACCTTAGACAACTCAGCCCATGATTGGATTTTTTCATTCTTTAGCTCAATATACCACCAAGCCACTGCCCTAGTGAGGCTGTGCTAGAAGTAGTGGATAATGAGCTTTCATCTTTTTTGTACCCAGCCATCTTTCGTAGGTACATTCAGATGTGGACGAAAAAGTCAGTGGTTCCATTAAATTTTTCAAATTCTAAGGCCTTGAACTTCGGGGGAATGATAAGGTTGGACACCAAAGATAGCAATTAAGTGTCAAGACCTCCAAACTTGTCACTCTCTTCGATAGCTCGGAGGCATTTTTTTAGTCGCTGAAATTTGTTCATTTCTTCTACAGTCATGGTGGACTTTTGACCTTCTATTTTTTTTGGTTCCTCATGATCAAGGGTTATTGGATCAGCTGATGAAACTCCTACGTTAACCTCTTGAGTACCGGGAATAAATTAATCTACTGCAATAGGATTAAGGTAGATGACTAGCAGAGCCTGAGAGGCAGGTGTAGGAGTAGGCCATTGTTTTTGTCTAGTTTCCTCTTGGATGGGTTCTGGATTATTGGTATGGGGACTTTAGAAGGATCATTCTTTATGTTAGTAGTATTGGCTTACCTTTTTTCTTTCACGAAGGTTGTCATTAGCTCCATAAGTCTCACAATTTGAGTTTGCATTCCGTTTTGCTAATAAAGCATCTAGTCTTGTGATTCCTTAAACATTAGCTTAAATCACTTAATACGAGCTTCATGATCACTCTCCATGATTTGTTTGTGGCGTCATGTGCTTTAGTGATGCAGGATGTTAGGTTTCATTTTCCTGATTAACCTTAAAATCCCTTGCCCTTTTATGGCCCAATTCTTGTATTAGACTTTCACTTAAAAAATGTATTTATTGATGGGTTTTTATGATGCAATGATGAATTTAGATAATGAATGATTGATGCAAGTGTATAGAACAAAATAGTGAAATTAAATGTGCATATGCATTTGAGACAACTGATTCCTAGAACAACTTTGTTAATAACATCATTCATAGGGCCACAAGAAGGTTTTTTCTTGTAACATGATTACATCTAAAATTATCTAACGTGATTACATTATGTAATCACACGATCAAGAAAGCCTAAAAGTTGTTGCTTATGATCTCTGATAGGTATGATGTCTCGCCTTATGGATCAAGCTACCTCAATCATGTCGTCCGCCTCTCACTGAACCATTTTAACTTGTTCAGTAAAGTGTTGATGTTGTACTTGGTAGTTTAGACGAGCTCGATCGATTATCGCTTGCCACTCTAGTTTGCGTTGTTCGAAAGTCCTTGTTAGCTTATTGATATAACCTTGATGAATCTGGAGAGACTGCTTTAACTCTTGGATTCTGTGAGTGAGGACTTCATTTTCGACTCTAACGGCTCTCGCATCCCACATTTGTGTCTCAAGTCTTTGATTTCTTCATTGGTAGGTGGAGACAAGAGCGTGTGCCCTTGTGAATTTGTTTTGTTGGTTTTAACTTCCTCCTTTTGCTGATTTAGCTCACGATTAAGAGTGGCAACTTTTGCTTCCTATTCGACTAATGTCTTGCAAACACAATGGGACTTGCTAGCTTTTCGAAGTGCCACATAATCCTTAGTTAGGCTATCGAGGTCATCTTTGAGGTGATCCCTTCTTTGATGACTCGATCTATTTCATTACTCCTAAGATAGATTTCCATCTCTAACTAGCCCTTTTCCTCCTTAATTTGAGAGATTTCTGTGACAAAAGATGCATTTTTTAAACTCCGTCCTAAGTAGCTCGATCTTAGAAGATAGCTCTTCTATTGGGATTTGTAGTATCCTGGAGTTGGGTGGTGGAAACGGGTCATTGATACAGTAAAGTCTCCATTTTTCGTATCCAGAAATGGTAGGGCTTCCTCTCTAGTATCTTTTCATACAATGGATCTTTTTTCAAGCTTGGAAAGCTAAGTGGACTTTCACTTTATAATTGGTCTCTCCCGTATTCAAAATCCCAATGTCCCTAGTCTTCAAAGAATAGGATAAATTGCTGGCACCAGAACTGACGCAATACCAATAAAGAAGCATAACTGGTACTTCCCCATAATCCCAGGAGTGGTACATAAGTGTAGTCTCCATATCTGTACACAATAGATTAAGGGAACACCTACGGGTTCTCCATGTGATTTTTTCCTCCTTAATGTTTCGTAATTCCTTAACCCAATGCTTTTCTGTCTTATCTTGATGACATTGTTCCTCTAACACTATGGAAAGAGGACTGATCTTAAAAAAGAAATTTTGCCTGGCTTTCTTTTTTCTAACATTGAGATGAGGTAAAGAGCCATATTTGAAGTAGTGGGGAACACCCGATAAACCTTCCTGTTCTCGTTCTTTTACAAAAACTGAGGCCATGAATGGTTTTAGCAATGATGGTAGAAGCAGGGTTAATGTTGCAACGTAGGCGAGAAAAAAATATATATGATTGCCGCCTCTACATAACCTAAAGTTTTCAGGAATATAATGAGCCTGTAGATTGCCAGAGTGTAGACATCTTGAGCTTTCTTTTGATCAAAAAGATTTACCATGGCCTCTTTCAAGCTGGCCTAAGAGATGCATTCATTGTTTCCTTTTACCATGACATGACTATCAACCTATGCTTCTGTGGCCCTAAGAACTTGCCTTAAGCTTTTCTTGAAATGGAGGATACGTTAGCACTTTACAGTAAATCTGGTTTGACTTGGCCCTTTCTATGTTGAGTAGAGCTGTGTACTCATCAATGGTAAAGACTAAATCTTATTGGTTGAAGGTGAAACATTAGTAGGCCAGATTCTAGAACTCTGTCACTGCTCACGGCAAGCCATCATCCAACTAAACTCGAAGTGAGAGAGCTATATCCCCATACCTTTTAGTGAAGGCTTTTTTTGTTACTGTCCTAACTATCCCAAATATGCTTCGATTCTCGACAATCATTTTGACGAAAATTGATCTTGACCTCTTCATGCATTTTGGAGACATAATCAGGGTTTAGGATATCCCTGTCTTGACATTGGTAACCTTCTAACCATGTTCTAACATTTTCAAAGGACTCAATAGTGGAGATAAGTTGTTGCTCCATAAATGATGCCCCTTGCTAAACACCGAACGGAACAATTACACCAAACTAATGATAGTCATGATAGTTATGATGAGATGATGCATGTTCCAAGACATAAAATGAAGGGACAATGAGTTAGTGAAACGTATAAGAGACAAATGTAAAGAATTAAAGAATTTAAAAACATCAGAAAAATTCATTACATGTCTCAACCAAGGTGGTGAGATAAGAAACGGGCAGTGTATCAACATGTCCAGATGCAACTTACCTTCATGAGGTGATATAACATCTTATTTTGATAGAAAAATAATCGACCGATAGTAATATTTGTTTATCACTACTAGTACGGATGCGTGTTAAGCCATGACTCAGACAGCATAATGACTTACAACATAAAACATTTGTGAACGATGGTTTTTTGCTCACCATCACTTATTTAGATAAAGATTAACCGTTGTTCGAGCGACACAACGGTATGCCTTAATAAGTGATAAAAATGCAGATGCGAGTGATAATTGTACACTCATTATCACCTGTGTAATCATGGTAATTGAAAGTAAAGGTTAGGAATGATTCCCTGAGTGACCCTATTCTTTAGGTGTTCTAGTAGCGTTTCAGTATGGTTTGACATGGTTTAGCTTATAGGGCTTACCATATGAGGTTTAAGTTGATGCCTAAATAGGTATTTGAATTGCTCCTCCATCCAATAAGGATAGTCGAGGCACCCTAATCCTAAGCCCATTGAGGGTTTGGTGGAATGGGTTCAATCCGATAGATGTATTTCCTTATGCAAATGCAGAAGGTTACTCACGAGAGACATAGGTAATTTACAATTGGGAAGTTATTGCTATGCTTATGCGGAGGGTTACTCATGAAGGCGGATAGCTCACTTCCTCCTAATGATTGAGTTATAACCTCGCCATAGAGTTTGGCGGGACTCTAATGCACATGCAACTACATGGTGTGTGATGGGGAAACAATCAACCCTTTTTGCTTACTCTCGTGTTACCATTTTTATTAAACTGATGATTATTCAAAAATAAGACAATCCTGACAATCATGTCAAACAAAAAATTACTTGACAAAACGAAAAAAAGGGTCATAGTTAAATAATTACCAAAGATCGAAGGAACCAAGAACCTAGTAAGACATGGCTAGTTATTGGCCTAACTCTCTATGCAGTCCCCAGTGGAGTCGCCAAGCTGTCGCAACGTACCCCAGGGTGGTTCCTCGCGGATCTATGGGTGTATATGACTTAAAATATTTTTCTGACTAGGAAATGTCTTCTTGACTGAGACTTTTCTTTTGCAATGTGATAAGATTGAGAAAGTATAGATTCTTCACTCGTGATACAGTGAGGGGGACCATGAGATGAATCGCTCATCTTATTGGTCTCGGATAACCATCATAAAGTGGCCAACGCTTGGAGTCGCCACTGATCATTTTAGGCTAAGCATGATCGGATGCCTATCGAAACCTATGTCTTGAGTTACAAAACTCAAAACATCGATCCCCTGGTCTGCATGGTACAAAGATTTGCCATTTAAGTTTGGGAGTAGGTTATGCACGATGAGGCATGAACCTCTTCGCAAAGCCCAAAATTGGTACCTTACTAGTTACGTCTTATCTCAGTTTCGATTCTTTCGATCTTAACTCATCACTATTTTGATATAACCTTCTTTTAATGCATGAATTTTATAGAAATATAAATCCAAGTTTTGATGAAAAGATTTAATCTTATATACACCCTAGATAGATAGGGAATATAGAAATTTTTAATAAAAATGTCCTCTGAATTCTACTTTGAAAATGGAATATTCTATTTTGGGCACTAAGGAGATACCCATGTGGAATATCACTTTTAATTTTACTTGAAATGATTTGAAAATATGAATGCGAATAATCATCACAAAGAAATCACGTTAGTAAGGCAACGAATGAAGTAATATAACATGAACCATATAATGTAATGATAAAAAGAAAGAACAGACTATTGGAATTTATCTTGCAATTAGCGTCGATTATCTGAGAATAACCGAATCGATAATTTTCGAGATGAATCCAAGTCCCTTGATTGAATAAGGTTTTCTTTAAAATAAAAATGAGCTTAATTCTTGACATGTTCATGGAAATCTAGGAAGAAGAAAAATTTAATTGTAGTTGAAAGACAGGGTTGGAGTATCCCCTCGGAAAGATGGGGTTGGAGTATCCTCACGGATGACGAATAGTTTTGAGAAAGAAAGATTTTTAAATATTAACAATTTTGAAAAGTAGGGTTGGAGTATCCCCTCAGAAGGTCTTGGTTGGAGTATCCCCGAAAGTGACATGTCTGACACTCTTTAAAAAAGTCAAGTTAAAAAACTTAAGTTGACAAAACTTTGCGATTTAGAAAATGAGTGAGCATTTTGATGCTTTTTGATAAAGGAAATTATTGTGAATGAGGATGGTAAAGACGTAAAAAAATTTGTGCCTTGATGCGAGCCTATGGGAGGTCAAAGCATGTTCTCAAGGTTGATCAAGGTGATATGGTGACATTCGAATGTCTCGAGACGAAGCTCGGGAAAAAATTTGACCATAACCAAAAATAGGGGGACAGCATCGCACTATCCCACTTTCTGAATTTATTCTAAACTGGTTTCAAGGTTTTAAAAGGTGAATAAGATACTGTTAGAAAGGTAGCTTGATGAGGGTTAATCTAAAAATATTACCAATATCCAAAAAAAATCACTTTCTGGAGGAATAAATTTTCAAATTTGGATTAATTATGCTGCTGGCATAGCATACGAGGGACAGGATGTGTCAAAATTTGAAAAATCACCCCAGACTCATTTGGTATCGAAAAATTGCTAATGATATCTTTTTGAAAAGGTAATTTCATGAATTTTTTTTAGAAAAAAATGTTTGAAAGATTTGGAAAAATCATTTAATGGGTTTTAATGGCCCAATCAGAATACATGTTGCTGATTCTAGGGGTTCTAGATAGTTTAGATTTCAAAAATCATAACTCTCTCATCTGAAATGATTCGGGGGTGAATAGGACATTCTTTAAAGATAATTTGACAAACTTTGAGAGAAAAATATCAAAAAATTCATGAAAAAATGTTTGGGATTTTAAACCGATTTTTCAATTCACAGCAGTTGTGCTGCTCGCAAGGGACAAAGCAAAGCGGGAGATATTTTTTATTTTTCTTTTTGTTTTCAGGTCCAAACTTGGGTCATTGACATTCGAACATCCATGATTGAAAGGAAAGAGGGGCATGAGCATTAGGAACTCATTTGCATAGCCTCGGAGTAGTTTAGCATGATGAAACAACTCGTTGATCATACCACTCAAGGTTTTGACTCAAAAACAAGGCACAAACATTTCGGGAACAAGTGCAGGGCCATTTTCATCAAAAAATCAGAAGATTTGAGCTTGTTTAACCAAGATTCTAGATCTGGAAAACTTAATTTTCCCTAAGATTTTTTTGCTAACTTTAAGAAAAATGCTAAGTTCATGCTAATCTTCATTGGTTGAGGTTAACATGCTTGGCTTGGGAAGGTTCTGAAAATCAGTTTTTGACAGCCACCAAACATGCACTTAGATAAGGAGAAGACAATGAACATACAAGGTGTGGCATATAACATGAATAGGGATACTAACTTTACCAATGGTCTTGACAAAAAAAGTGTTATGCACACATCTCATGAAGTGAAGCATGTTGAAAATGACAATGATTCATGACAAAATGCAAGTTAATGTGTAAACATGCTTGAAACATGCTAAGCTAAGGATTTATGTATGGATTGAACATAACATGACGCATGGATATGGCATAAAATAAATGAACAAGAGCTGTAAAGATAATAAGGATAAAATAAGACACTTTGCACAAAGGGGCATCAAGACATCCAAATCCTAAGTTACCATAACCAAAAGCCATAATTTAACACATGAGAATCCTAAGAGGGTGATGGAAGCTTGAAAGGCTCACTATATGATAAAGATGCTCAAAAAACAAAAAATAAAGTTGGTTAAATCGAAAGTTATACCAACAAAGCTTTAATTTTTGGTCCAGTGGTTGGGGCAGTAGAGACAGCCTGAATTCCCCTCTTTTTCTTGGTGTTAATTAGCAAGAAACGAGAGAAAAAGGAAGGTTTCGATTCTGGTATGGATGAGGATGATTTTTCATAGTGTATAATGGCTGGGAGTGAGTGTTTGGGGCTGTTTCTGGATACTGAGTGAAAGCCTACGGGATTCTATTTTTTTGACATATAAATGAGTTGGGAGAGATAAAACACGCTGGAAAAAAAGATTCTTCAACTGAGATATTGATGGCCTATTTATACTAGCATTTAAGAGTTAATTAGGAGGTGTTTTTGGTCATTTCTCAAGGGGACAAAGTTGTGATAGCTGCTAGCTATAGGGTGGCTATAGGAAGCAATTTGCTACCAATGTGATGGACATAGGGTGACTGGTTTGATTGCTAAAATTAAATACCAGCAAGTAGGGGGCCTAATGGTGATCTTTGTCAACAAACAAAGGAGAAGTAGGGTGATCACATGACATTAACCCTTTATGATTCAATTTAGACTTCAAAAATATTTTGATTAATTCACAAGTCCAAATTCATAATTTGATATGGGTTTTGATCTTTTCTGATGCAAAAATAAGTTAAAATTGAGCTTTGGATCAATGGTGGACAAGTTAAAATTGCCTCGATCATGGAAAATAGCCTGATGTATTAATACATTGAATAATGTATCAATACATTTGGTCTAAAAACCCTCAAATGTATCAATTCAATTGAGCATGGTATCGATACATGTTGATATGTAACGATACATTTACTTTATAGAATGCAAGTTTTGGTTCTGGCATGGCCTAGTATCGATACATTTACACATTGTATCAATACAAATGGGGACATTTCGAATTTTTAGGTTATTGGAGCATTTTATTGATATATGAGGACCATGTATCGATACATTCAGGCAAAATTATGAATTTTTCAATGTCTTTTGTCCCCAAAACTTGATGCTACATCTTTGCATTTTTCTTTAATATGATACATAGGCATTCTTGACCTCTTGAAAAATACATTTTTTCCAAGCGACACGTCACCCAGCGATCGTCCCCTAGCTTGCTAAAAATTAGCCCAGATAAAATTAGGTGTCTACATACCTCTTTAAAGACTTATAACTTTAAAGGTGGTAGTTTTACAAGATGATGTCCAAGAAAGATTACTTCCAAGCTCTCCGAGATCACGAGTGTTTCAAGTGTAATGCCTCTAACGATAATCCACACGAATGGTGCATAGAATCTTTTCAAGATTTGAGGTTTCTCTAGTGATTGCTAGTTGATTTCTTAAATAAAAGGTATAGGTGTTGGTTTTCTCTCTTAAGAAGATCAAGAATGTTTCTTGATTTTAAAGAAATGAAAAATGCAATAATGGAGAATGGTTGTAAGGTGAAGATAGGGTTAATTATTCTTGGCAAAAGTTTTCTTTCAATCTCACTCTTAGGAAAAATTTTCCAACAACTAGGAATTAGGTTACTCAATTCTACCTAAGTCTTCATCCACATTTAGTGTGAAATAAAGAGTAGCTCAATCAAAATCAAACTTTCCTATTCTAAGTAAAACACTTTCACCTAAACCTACCACAATTGGCCAAGGCACCAAATAAATAATGTCTTGACCTAATCCAACAATAATTCATCTTTGTTAATTTTGGCCAAAGCCTAGTCCGTGTCTAATTAGACTTTGTTTAAAACAAGGCCATTGGATAACACTAGCTAGGTTTTGCCCAACCCTTAATTTATAGGTAAGAATTTTAATTCTCAATCAAATTTCTTTTCTAAGTAAAACAATTTTGCTTCTCATAAATCCAATTAAATAATGATCAAACAATTATTTAATTCACCTTAAGAATTAAGGAAGATTATTTAGTCAAGATAGAGATCAAGACAACCCGAGTGATATGTCTATGATTAGACATTATCTTGATAAGATATTCTTATTATTCTTGCAATATCAAGACATTAAAGATTAGATTTCAGAAATCTAACTTATGTCTTAATTAAATCTTAATCGAACCTATTCAATTAAATCCTCCAAAATTTTCACTTTATCTAATTAAGTCAAATTTAATTAAATCTTAATTTTGGTCCAACTTATTTGTTCTATTGTATGTGACCTATTAGGTTCCCAATATGTAGGCAATGAACATAATTAATACTATTAATTATGTTTATGTGTCAAAAGCATGATCTACCAATCTATCACCACCATCCAAATGTTGAAGAGTCAAAGTGATCTTATTAAGACCTTTTTGTAACTAGCCTATCAATGTAATTTGGTCTTTTCACCAAATATCCTGGAATGAGCATGACTATGAGCATTATGCGATATCTATTCATGCTTCAAACCATATTAGTTCCTACAGCTCTTGGTTAATGATAAAAATTTAGAGAAACAATTTCTCTTAAATTCAACATGCTTTGGCCAACAACTTTATTCCTACAACTATAGCCAAGAATGAATAGGATATATCTCTAATGTCACTAGGAGCGGCAAATCTTCTCTTGATCACTCAGCCACCTTCGTATGCTTCATGTTATACCCCAAATCCTTACCTTTACCATCAGTAATTGCAACATGTTTTAGATAGGTCAAAATATGATACTCCCCATGCAAGATGAACTATTATAACAAGATAGAAAAATTGTTACACAACTAGCATGTGAGGACATTTTCATGATAGTTGAATGACTTATTTTAAATGGAATACTCACAAGAGCCATGTTTAGTAAACTTGCTTCTACAAAAAAACACCCACTGCCATCCCAAGTATTAGGAATACTTTAAACTATGACACCAGTTGCTAACATCATAAGTCACAAAGCATAACATGTGTTAATCTTTGAGCATTCCCAATGCCTCGTCTTGGTAATACAATGACTAGGAATAGTTTTAGGAACGTGGTTTTAATGCATATGATTCCCATAATTATAACTCTTTATAATTCTTTAGCAAGGACTTATATGTTCCATGGGCTTCATCCAGTTAGTGATTTCATTCTTGTCTATCATGCCACTAACATGAAGGAAAACCTTTTATTGCTACATTAAGTGATAAGTGTACATTATTAATTTTATGCCCTTATAACTAATCTAATTGGCTTTTGGGCAAATTTACTAACACTTTTGTCTCTATCTACACATAATAGGGCTTGTTAAACTGTTGTTATCTCACATTAGTTAAATCTTAAATTGTTTGTGGTTTTTGTCTTCAAGTTGAACCTCTCCACCTATTGCTAATTAATTTTAAGTTGAATGCTTAACATCCTAATTAAAGATTGTGATTTTTTTTATACAATAAAAAATGCCTATATAATAGGAGATAGCTTTCTCCTCTATCATAAAATTTCAACTCTCTTTTTGAAATATTCATTCAAGCTCTAACCAAAACAATGTTGTGGTGGTGCCTACAATTAATTTGAATAACTTGCTCTCCATAAATCATAGATGAAAAAATCATATCAGACCGGTTGGTTTAACTAGAAAAAATTGGTTTGACAGTTCAATAATATGTTAGAAGTCAGATTTTTATCAAACTATTCAGAATCATTAAAAAATTAAGACCTAAAAATTGGAAAAACTGATAGAACCAGATTTTATATTTTATTTTCTTTTTTTTTAGATTTTTTTTTACTTTCTCTAAAAGTTTTAAGTTTCTTTATTTATATTTTTATTTAATTTATAGTTTTTAATTTTGGAATTTTTTTCTAATTTTTTTGAATTTTTTGAATTATTTTAATGTTTCTTAATTATTTGATATTATAAAATAATTGAAACAATGGTTGAATCAAAAATCAATGGTTCAATTGGTTCAACTACTAGTTCGGTTTTTACAACCTTGTCGTAAATTCTATGCATTATACGATAACTTGTGATCATAGATAATATACATATATATACACACTTCACCAATGAAATTAAAGGACCATCACTTATATTAGAAGAAGAGATATTTTTAAAAATTAATATAAATTCAGATGAAAGTAATAAAACACGCACATAATTAATAACATTTTAACAGTAGAATTTAAAATTTCATCGACCAACGTATAAA
>JBBYHM010350298.1:9275-20360 GCA_038381775.1 Adansonia rubrostipa
GATTATAAAGATCTAAACTAGCCAACCTAAAAGACAATTTCCCCTTGCTTCGTATCGATACCTTAGTAGACAACACTAGTAAAATTATACTATTTTCCTTCATTGATGGAATTTTAAGATACAACCAAATCAAAATGGTAGCTGCAGACATGGAGAAGACCACCTTTGTGACCATGTGAGGCACTTTCTACTGTAAAGTAATGCCCTTGGGCTTAAGAATGCTAGGGCAACCTACCAAAGATTGATGGTAACATTATTCCATGATCTCATGCACAAAGAAATCGAGATCTATATGGATGATATGATCACCAAATTGCCAAAAGATAGCAAACACGTGGGCAATTTATGGAAACTCTTTAAATGACTTTGTAAATACTAGCTCAAGCTAAATCCTACAAAATGCACATTTGGTATCACATTTAGAAAACTATTAGGTTTCACAGTGAGAGAAAAAGGAATAGAAGTCGATCCAAACAAGGTCAAGGCCATTCAAAATCTGCTGCCACCCTAAACTCAAAAAAAAGTGAAGAGTTTCTTGGAAAGGTTAAACTACATAGCCTAATTCAATCTCAGTTAACCTATAAATGCGACCCAATTTTTAGCTACTTCAAAAATAAAATCTTGAAGAATGGAATAAAAAATGCCAAGAAGCCTTCGATAAGGTTAAACACTAACTTTTAAATCCTTCAATACTTGTGCCACCAATGCTTAGTTAAACTTTAATCCTATATTTATCAATTTTTGACAAGCCAATGAGCCGTGTGTTGGGTTAACATGATGAGCCAGGCACGAAGGAACATGCCATCTATTACTTGAGCAAGAAGTTTATGGAGTACAGAATAACTATTTAGTAGTAGAGAAATTATGTTGTGCTTTGGCTTGGATAGCCCATAGGTTAAGGCAATACATGCTATACCATACCATATGGCTGATTGCTAAGCTTAATCCCATCAAGTATATATGCAAGGCCCATGCCTTGTCATAAAGATTAGCTAGGTGGCTAGTCTTGCTCTCTGAATATGATATCATTATATGAACCAGAAGGCCATCAAGCGTAATGCAATAGCAGACTTCTTGGCAAGCCAAGCAATGTATACCTATCAACCTTTTGACTTTGAATTGCCTGATGAAGACTTGATGTGCATATTCATGGTAAAGAACATTGTTAAGTGCAGTTCATCTTAAAAAATGCACTTTCATGGAGCTTCAAACACTTTGGGGCATAAAATTAAGCTAATTTTTATTTAGCCTGATGGAAATTACCACCTCTTTAGTGCAAAATTGAACTTCAAGTGCACCAATAATATAGCTAAATATGAGGCCTGTGTCATGGAACTCCAAGCAACCATTGAAAAAAGTATCTGAACATTACAAGTATTTGGAGATTTAGCCCTTGTCATCTACCAGTTGAAAAGAGAATGGTAAATACATAATGCTAAAGTGATTCATTATAGGAATCTGATCTTAGAACTTAGAAATGAATTTGATGATATTAGCTTTCAGCATTTACCTCAGGAAGAAAATCAAATCACTGATGCCTTAGCCACCTTATCATCCATGCTCAAATTTAATCGAGAATCAATTGTTGTTTCTTTTCAGATGAGCACCTATACAACTCCAGCATATTGTCAAAATGTTCAAGAAGAGAAAAATGGCTTGCTATGGTATCATGACATCTTTTAATATATCAAAGAGCAATACCCAAAAGGCACTACTAAAACTAACAAGAAAACCATCCCAAAGATAGCTACAAGCTTTATTTTGGATGGCAAAATTTTGTACAAGAAAGGTTAGGATAAAGTACTACTCTAATGTGTAGATGCCTCTGAAGCCAAAATATTTCTCGAAGAAGCCCATGAAGGAATCTACAATATGTATACTAACAAATACCAAATGACAAAACAAGTCATGCGATTAGGCTGCTATTGGCTGACTCTTGAAAAGGATTGCATTGACTATGCTTGAAAGTGCCACAAATTTCAAATCTATGTGGACAAAATCCATGTCCCACCAATACCTCTACATGTTATGATAGCTCTACGACCTTTTTCTTTGTAGGGCATGGACATGATGGGACTAATTACCCCCAAGCTTTTAAGGGGCACCACTTCATTTTGGTTGCTATTGATTATTTTATCAAATAGGTGGAAGTAACTTTTTATGCTAATGTCACCAAATCCATTGTGTGCAAATTTATGAAATGGGATATTTTCTATAGATATGGCCTTCTCGAACAGATCATTAGTAATAATGCATGCAACCTAAAAAACAAATGATGCATGAAATCTATTTTTGGTTCAGGATTCAGCATCAAAATTTTATCCCATATCATTCGAAAATGAATGAGGCAATTGAAGTAGCCAATAAGGTAGTTGAAGTAGCCAACAAGAATATCAAGAAGATAGTTGAAAAGATGGCTGAAACTTATAAGGATTAGCATGAAAAGCTGCCTTTTATATTACATGCCCATCACACACTAATGTGAACCTTTGCAGGTGCTACCATATTCTTCTTAGTCTATGGCATGAAGGCTATCCTATTTATCAAGGTTGAAATTCCTTCACTTAGAGTCTTAATGGAATCACAACTTGAAGAGGCCAAATGAGTCAATAACCGATATAAATAGCTCAATCTCATCATAAAGAAAAGAATGAAAGCCAACTATCATGGGTAAATGTATCAAAAGTGCATGATGAAAGCCTATAGTAAAGAGGTCCGTCTCATTTGTTTCAAGAAAATGACTTAGTAATCAAACAAATTCTCTTGACCTATAAAGATGCTTGAGGAAAATAACTCCAAATTGGGAGAGGCCATACGTGGTAAAGCACATATATTTTAGAACAGCCTTGATCTTAATTGAGATGGACGGCATCGACTTACCTAACCTTGTGAATTTAGATTCCATTAAGAAATATTATGCCTGAAAAGATCGCAGGATGAAAAACCTAAAAGGCATCCTATCCTCTTTCTACTTCCACTTTAACACAAAAAAAATTAAAACATAAAAAGCAACAAAAAATAGAAAAAAAAAAGACCTCAGATGAAAACCCAAAAAAGCATCTATGAAAATAAACTGACTTAAGTTGAAAACCTGAAAGGGTAGCTTAAATGACTAGACTTTTCTTTACCCGAACCAGGTCAAGTGCAAACTATATCTAGCCTAGGCCAACACCAATTTAACCTACACACATAATCCTAACTACAACACCAAATCATAACCTAGTGTGTCTATTCTATGCCAGCCAACCTTGCTAAATCTTATCCTTACCTGTACCTGACAAAATAAAAACTACCTAACCTGAAGGCCTCTAGCCCACCATGGGGTAATCTTAAAAATATTCTTATGAGTTGGCCAACACTAAAAGGATTAATTGCTCGAGAAAAGTTTTTGAAGAAATTCAATGGAAGAATCATGTCATCAGCATCAGGGGCTAAGCAGCAAGAAAAACCTTTTGAAACTCTTTTATATCTTAAAATCTTTTATGAGCCCATAATTTATCATAACTTGTACCTTTTTTTCTTTTAAATGAAATGCAATCACTTGATTTCTTACCAGGTCTTTTCATAACTCCTACATCCCATGTTGCATCATGTTTATCATTTAACTGATAATGCTTAATAAATGAATGAGACTGATAACAAAATTTCCTAGCATTACATGGAAAGATGAAACTTTGAAAGAATTTTATTTCATGTCTAAAGACCGAGAATGAACCCTTGAAGCCGTATTCTATCTTGCCTTTAAACCCTACATCTTGAAAACATGTTTAAAACCTCTTCCTATTAAACCTAGCCTAAAGATAAGAGCCAAAGTCCTTTTCAAACTGTTATCTTGACAATCGAAGTTTGGAACGTTCCACCCAGACCACTAAAGACACCCTTTTGATCACAATTGGTAAAGAGGAATCCTCTATACTCATCAAGCTCAATGCAACAAAAGTACCCAAACATAAGCCATATAAGCTCAAGACTATTTTTTAATAATCATGAAACTCTTATACCTTCTAAAAATGGCCTGAACATTCAAAGCCTTTGGAAATCTGGTGCAAGATTAACTAAACCTGGAGTAAAAGGCCAAAAGAGTTTACTGCTAAATTAGACTTTTTAAATCATCAGTTTTGCATAATTTAAGCATGCATTTGTATCCTTACACATCATTCATACAATAACTAACATTCTCCAAGTATGAATTCCTACTCTCAAAAGCAAAAATTAAAAAAAAAATTTAGGTACAAAGAGTAGGAATCAAAAGGTTTTAGGTAAGAATCCCTCATCTTATGAATGCATAAATTGAAAAAGCTATCAAGGTGCTTAAGCTCTTTATCTTTTTAGTCTTCAAAGAGTAAGACAGTTTTTTCTTTTTAGTCCTAAAGAGTAGGATGCTTTATTTTTTCTTTTAGTCCTTAAAAAGCAGGATGCCTTATTTTTCTTTTAGTCCTCAAAGAGTAAGGTGCCTTTCTTTCCTTTTTAGTCCTCATATAGAGGATGCATTCTTTTTAGTTCTCAAAGAGCAGGATGCCTTTTTTTTTTTAGTCCTTAAAGAGTAGGATGCTTTCTTTTTCTTTTTAGTCCTCAAAGAATAAGATGCCATTTTTTTCTTTTTAGTCATCAAAGGGTAAGACGTCTTTCTTTTTTTAGTCCTCAAAGAGTAGGATGCATTTTTTTCTTTTCAGTCCTTAAAGAGTAAGATGCTTACTTACCTTGGTCCTAAAAGTACAGGATGCTTATCTACCTTAGTCCTTAAAAAGTAGGGTGCTTACCTACTTCAGTCCTTAAAGAGTAGGGCACTAACCTATCTTAGTCCTAAAAGAGCAAGACACTTACCTACCTTAGTCCTTAAAAGACATGGCACTTATTTCTCATGATGTCCTTGTAAATCCCATCAAACATTCACATAATGATGTGACTAGTCTTAATGTGATATGCATCAATAGAGAGTTTGTTCAAGTATGGTATAGGCATTACATTCAATGCTGACCCATTATTAATAAGTGGCTTGGGCAACTTGATACCTCTGCAGTATATGATGATAAAGGGCTTTTTAGTTTCCCCTTCTTCCATAAAAGATTTCATAATCACTAAAAGATATAAAGTTTTCAACAGTGATGTTACTTACTAAGTGATCCAACTGGCCTGTTAGGGTGTCAAAAGGAACATATGCCTTATTCAAGACCTTGAAAAGAGCATTCTTGTGAATTTTAGACTTTAATAGTAATTACAGCACATATATTTTGGTGGGTTGCTTGTTTAACTGATTGATGATGTTGTATCGCTATGCTTAATAAATTTAAAGAAATTTGTAGCTTTTTTATTACTCAACGGCTCTTTAATACTATCGAATCTAATTTTTAGTCATAGACTTTGGTGCTTTAGGAATATGACTTGTGTTCATTGCCTGAGTTTCACTTTCTAATACAGTTGGGGCATAAGATTTCCTACTTCAAGTTAGGTGGCTTACCCCTAGAAGTTAACATTAGCTAGTTGTTGGATAGATTCTCTAGTGATTAAAGTTTTGCTTTTATACTTCAAGGTAATAGCCTTATTGCCTTTATAAGGGAAAGGGGATGGAAGTTAAATAATTATCTTTAGTGTACGCTGAATAAGGGCAGCCTTGATGCTTGGTTGGTTGTCAAAAGGCCAATGGCTTCCCGACACTATAGGGAGGATTCTTTCTATCCCTTTCCATGGTGTTAATAGATGGTTTGTTAACTTGGTAAGAGAGGCTCACTTTTTATCATAGAATTTAATGCTATCCTTATTCATCATTTTTTTGGACCATAGCATGAAACTCTTTGCATGTTTAAAAAGTGCGGCCATAAATGATCTATAAGTCATAAAAGTCAATAGATCTTTTTTTTATCCTTTTGACCCTATTGACTAATTCAGCTTGTATTAGGATTTGCTAAACCAGATCATTAGTGTTTTAACTTACTTTATGCTCTTTATGATCTCACAGTCATCTTTAATACCTATTCCACTCTAGTTAGTTCCATATAAGCTTGGAGTAAGTTGGTTTCAACACTAGGTTTAGGCCATTATTTAGACTAAATCTTTTATTTTTCTCTACCCAAATAGTAATTTTTTTGATCAAGTCATTTTTCATGGCTTCATTGATCATTCTGCATAATACGATTACATCTACCAAGTTCTTTATGATGTTTTTTACTATCTTCTCATAATAAGGTGCTTGTAATATACAGATGAACCTAACAGTTATCTTCTTCTCTGTCAATAAAGGATGAATCTGGGTGGTCTTTTCTATCCATCTCTGAGTTTACTACTTTAAGCTTTAGTTGGCTCTCTTTTCCATGCTCATGAGAGAAAGGCATTTTGAAACCCTATCAGATGTAGGCTTTACCTTATCCATGGCATTAATAAATGATATTATGTATTCATCCCACTCCTCATATAACTCGATTTCAAACTGATCCATCATCCTTTAGACCATTTTTAGGAAAAGTGGGCAGTGTTGCAGAATATGCCCAAGATAACAATGGCAACAAAAGGGTTTAGTTTTTTCATTTTGGCTTTTAACTTTTGACACTATTTTAACTTTTCAAAAGCTTATCATACCTTGCTCATCGGTGTCCTAACCATTTTGATGTTTTTTTGGCCCAACAACTTTTCTCATTAATAACTGTATTCACTATTGGTTTTGCATGATTCAAGAGAAAGTTACTCTAACATTTGGTCCTGGCCCTTTTTGACCTTGATCATACTTTTTTCTAGCAAACTCTATACATCATTCTTGAACAAGGTGCAGTTCCTAAAGAGTGGCCTTATGCCCCACTATGGTACTCACCTCGTACCAATTAGGATACGAAGGTGACCATGGATTTGTGAAGACTAGAGCCACCAACTAGCCCACTAGTAGGTGGGAATAAATTTTTTTATAAGATAATGGAGTTGATCAAAGTTCTCATTTTCTTAAGGTGCTTGTTGATTGTTAGAGCTCTTCCATTGTTTATGTTATGAGGTTGTACATTCTAAGTGGTGTTTTGAGCAGGATTCGAGGCAAAGCTCATTATTAGGGCAAACCCCACAAAATAAACTGGTTATGGCATTTGTAAATAAGGATTGAATCCTAGGTATGGCATATTTGGGAAGTACACACCTTGTGCCAAATATGACTTCTGAGTGAACTTAGTAGGACTTTCGCTAACAACATTTACTTTTCTTTACCCTTGGCTATTGACTTTTTAGTTGAGTCGGATGATTTTCCTCTTGATATCTTGCCAGTGTTTATGGTGTTTTTGATCATCTCACTTGATATAACAAAGTTAATTAAGTTTTTTGTGGCATTTCCCACCAGTTTCTTATAGTAAGAGTTTCAAAGAGTGTTAATAAACATGACTGTCATTTTTCTCTCGATCAAAAGAAGTTAAAATTTAGCAACTTCTTCTGTCCACCTCTGAGCATATTACCTTAAGCTCTCAGAGGCTTTCTTTTCCATATTCATAAGGGAGAGATGATATAGGGCCCACTCAGATATGTGCTTATATTGATCAAGGAAAGTGTAAGCTAGATCTACCCACATCTGAATTATTATTGGATCAAGCCCTATATACCAATCAATAGCTACCCAGTTAAGTTATCCTAGAAGCAGTGAATTAATAGCTTTTCGTTCTCCTTATATCTAACCATCTTGTGGTAATACATGCGAAGATGAGTAGTAGGTTTGTAGTTTCATTGTATTTTTCAAAATCTACATCTTGAATTTAGGTGGGTTGATGAGAGTGGAAACCAATACCAAAATTTTGGTGTTTATGATCCTAAATTACTTGATACCCTTGATAGCCTGGAGGCGATTTTCCAATGATTAATACTTGTTTAAGTCTTTATTAATTTTTGAAACCTTTTTGCTTTTTCTTCCTCTACTTGTTTCTCAAGATCTAGGACTATAGGTTTTACCGGTGATGAGATGCCATTATCGAGCTAATGTAAATGAATGGTTAAGTTGGTGGGATTGGCACTGTCGAGGATACTGTTTAGATGATACCCTTTCTTAAGCGTTGTGGCTTATATACCACTATTCAAGTTACTTTTAGGATTGACTTGTTTTTTTCTCGCTTCAACAATGCTTGTTTGCCTTTTATCTTTCAAAGCCTCAAATAATAGTTTAGCTAATTTCACAATCTGAGCTTGGAATTCCTTATTCTTACAAAGCGACTACTCTTGAGACTCTTTATACATAATTCCAGTCATTCAATACATGCTTGGTGAACTCTATGGCCCTTTGATGTTTACGAGTGTTATATCAGTGATGAAAAGTGGATTCCATGTTTTAAGGCACCTACTTTAGATTATTGCCAACTTATACTTTTATGATGTGCCATGAGTATGTTTGATGAAATGATGAGTATGCAATCATGATAGTAAATGATGATTAACATGAATAAATAAAGCAATAAAAGATTAGGTTAGTTATGCAAATGCAATAGGGATAATTGCATTATGGGACAGCTTCACTAATATCATCTTTTGGAAAGCAACAAAATAGTTTGATTACTTATGATCATACATGAGCATATTTAAAAGGGCCTAACATGATTATGTTGCTTAATCATGTGTTCTAAGAAATACAACAGCTTTTTTTCATGGTCTTTGGTGGGTGCAATATCTCATCCCAAAAACCTAGCTACCTTGATCATGTCATCCACCTGCACTTAAATTGCTTGAATCTATTCGATGAGACGGCAATGATTATCCTAATAATTTTGACATGCATGATCAACTATTTATTGCCATTCTTGCTCTCGTAGCTTTTATTCTCTCATTAGGTCCTTAATGTGGTTATGATGAGTTTGCAAAGGTTGTTCCAACTCTTGAATTCTGAGTGTTCAAACTTTAATTCCAACCCTATTTACTCTTAGATCTCATATTTAGGCTTTTAGGCATCTATTTTTCTTGGTTAGTTGATGCCAGGGCATCAACTCTAATGAGCTTCTCTTTATTGACCTTTGCCTCTTGTTTCCATCAATGCAATTCCTTTTTTAGGGCAGTAACCTCTACCTTCCATTCAGCTAATGACTTACCAATGTGCCAAGACTTGCTTGCTTTACTAAATGCCATATAGTCTTTTGTCAAACTCTCAAAATCCACCTTGAAGTGATTTTTCTCTTTAACAAATTGATTTATTTCACCATCCCAAAGATAGATGTCCATTTCTATTTGACTCTTTTATTCCTTTAAATGAGTGATTTCCTTGGCAAAGGTTAGCTTTTCTTATTTGAATTTATGCTTGAGCAATTCAACCTTAGAAGAAAACTCTCCAACTGGTACTTGTGATGTTTCAACATTGGATAAGGGTAAGGCATCATTAATGTGATAGATTCGCTACTCATCATATTTTAGAGTCATATTGTTTCCTTTCTAACTATGTCCTTTCTAATACCTTTTTATACAATGAGTTTGCCTCTAAGCAAAGAAAGGCTAATTAAACTTTTGACTCTTAGTCGAGTTTACCATAATTGAAATCCTACTACTCAAGGTCTTAAACAAAAAGGATTAAACAATTTTAATCCCCATATCGATATATGATTGCCTAGAGTGAAAACTAAGGGGCCTTCCATGCCACTTTATTTCTTTCAAGATTTTGGAATTTCTAGACCCATTGCTCTTCAGACTTGTCCTGTGGCTATTTTTTCTCAAGGGCCGTGGAATTAGGGCTAAAGTTAGGCAAGAAATTGTATAACATTCTCTTTTTTTCTAGGAACGAGTGGCTGACAAGCCAAATGTAAAGAAGCAGGGCACATCCAATAAATCGACCATTGCTATTTTCTTGCAAAAATTAAGGGCTCAAATAGTCTTGACAACAATAACAAGTGCAGGATTAATATTGCAGCACAATCTGAAAAAAAGTCCACTACCGCTGCCTCCACGTAGCCTAGAGTTTTCGAGAATACAACCAACCCAAATATTACCAAAGCATAGACATCTTGAATTTTTCTTGTATTAAGGCTGCTCCCATCACTTCTTTTTTATTAGCCTAAAAGATATACTCACGTTCCCTTTTGTTTTTATATGGCTTCGAGGATTTATGCTAACTTTTTCTTGAAAGTTAGAGGTTGCAACATTTGTAATATATCCTATCGGACTTGGCTTTTTTGATATTAAGCAATGCCATGTATTCATAGACTGTGGGACCAAATCATTCTGATTGAAGATGAAATATCGATATGTTGGGTTTCAAAATTGAGATGCTACTCATAATAGGCCAACATCCAAATGAAGACTAGAGTAAGAGGGCTATATCCTTGTACCTTTTCATGAATGACTCCCTTGGTGTTATTCTAACTAGCCCATATATGCTTTAGCTCTTGCCAATCATTTTGGTACCCCATCTCTTACATCGTTCAGACATGCCTGGGCTTGAGAACTTCCCTACCTTTATGGTATCAGTGCTCTGACCATGCTCAAACTTTTTTAAAAGACTTCAAAATAAAAGTGGACTGTCATTCCTTGACAGACACCCCATATTGAACACTAAACATATGGCCAATTGTCTTGTGATGATTATGATATTATGATGCATGTGCTAATCATAAAAAAAGAAATAAGTTAGGAACTATACAAAGTAGTATAGATAAATTCCCCAAACAATAAGCCTTATGATGCTTAAGGGCAAATCTAACATTTGTAGATATTATAATAGGCTAAATGCAAACGAACAACATAATGGTGTGATCAGATAAAAAAGTCACCCTTATAGAAATGACATAGTATCTCAAAGATAAAAAATAATCAGCTATATGATGACATTCATTCATCATCATCTATGAATATATGCCTTAAGCGATCATTTTGATAGCATAATGGCTTATTTGGTTTAACGGACTCATTTTTGGATAGCATGGTGCCTTGTAGGTTACAACATTTGCTTGTTACCTCCCACTTATTGATAAGGGTTAGCCATTAATGAAACAATATAATAGCATACCCTGATGAAGTAAGTGAGACATGAGGTGTCACTTAAGGCATGAAACAACAAGTATGGGTGACAATGTTCATTCATCATTGCCTACATGACTAAGATATATAGGAGTAAAGGTAAGAAGTGTGTCCCCAAGTATTCTTATTCTCCAG
>JBBYHM010350376.1:0-24283 GCA_038381775.1 Adansonia rubrostipa
TAAGATTATCAAAAAAAGTCTTGGACGAAATTAGGTATCTATAGATACCCTCTTTGGTCATTGCTGAGAATTAGGAGTAGGGCAAAGACCAAATAGACATAATCTTGTCCGAGCTATAATGTTTTTTGAAAACTAAATAAATAACTAAAATAAAACAAAACTTTATTAAATGTATTCATAAAAAATAAATAACAGTGGGCAAGGCCTGATTAAGATAGAAAAGTTGACTATGATGAAAACCACGTTTAGAAGGTTAACCAGGGCAAGATCGATATAGTCAAACGAAGGTGACCAAGATGTAACGTAGGTCTAAAG
The DNA here is from genome assembly GCA_038381775.1 of Adansonia rubrostipa. Lineage (NCBI taxonomy): Eukaryota > Viridiplantae > Streptophyta > Magnoliopsida > Malvales > Malvaceae > Adansonia > Adansonia rubrostipa. The sequence goes on from JBBYHM010350376.1 coordinate 316, forward strand.
TCAAATAAAGGTGACCTGAATGTAACCTCGACCTAAGAGTTGATCAAGGTGAAATAGATACAAGCAAATGAGGTAAACAGGATGTAACCTAGTTCTAAATGGTTGACCAAGGTGAAATCGATATAGTCAAACAAAAGTGACTAAGTCTAGAAGGTTAATAGGGAAAAATTGATATAGTCAAATAAGGATGACCTAGATGTAACATAGGTTTAAAGGCTTGACCAGGGTGGAATCGGTATAGTCAAACGAAGGTGACCAGGATATAATCCTAGGTCTAAAGGATTGACTAAGGTGAAACTGATACAATTAAATGAAGGATGGCGAAAATGTAACCTGGGTGTAAAGGGTTGACCAAGGTAAAACCGATATAGTCAAACGAAGGTGACCGGGATATAATCCCAGGTCTAAAGGGTTGACCAAGGCAAAACCGATATAGTCAAACAAAGGATGGCCAAGATATAACCTAGGCCTAAAGGGTTGACCAGGGCAAAACCAATACAGTCAAACGAAGAATGACTAGGATGTAACTTGGGTGTAAAAAGTTAACTAGGATGGAATCGATATAGTCAAATAAAGATGACTAGGATATAATCCTAAGTCAAAAAGATTGACTAGGGTGAAACCGATGCAGCCAAATAAGGATAACTAGGATAATACCTAAACTTAAAGAGTTAACCATGGCAGAATCGATATAGTCAAGTGAGGTAAAAAATGCTTAATATCTGAATTGCTTGAAGGAATATAAGGTTTACCTTTCTATTCTATACCAAAAGGCTCTTTCCAATATCATATTCAACTAAAGATCTACAAATTAAATGTGAATGCAAATGTATGAGGAATGCATATGATGAGTTTTCATGATTTAATTTTCTTTATCAACATTTGATCTAGCCTATTTTAGGGAAAATATGAGAAATATTTCTTTTGCGTTTGATGTAATGGACCCATATTTCATATTGGAAACATGTTCAAAAAGTATTAGGGATCTCTTTTCTTTTTGGCAAAAGGAGCTAGTGCTTGAATATGAATTTGAAGGTGTCTTTAGAGGTCATTTTGACATGATAAATTTGTTCCTCAAAAATCAAACTAGATGATGCACCAATATCTAGGAATTGAAAAAGAAAAACATGATTAGGAATATATGGTCCTTAAAGTTTCCCATTAATAGCTGTAACAAACTGATATAGGCTAAAAAAGAAGAGCATTATAGGGAATATATGGCTTTTAAAATTTCCATCAATTGCCGAAACAAATTGATATAGGCTAAAAAGGAAGAGCATGATAGGGAATAGTAGTTTATCCACCCTAATTCTTCCTAGAATGTCCGAAACACTTTAGATTATTGATTAAGATCCTTGGAATGTTTCGATCTCACTGAAAGTAATGCATAAAAATCAATTTAACATCTTTTCCTCTATTTTTATTTGCTTAAAACATTAATTATCATCTAACAAAAATGTTGGCATGGTCCAAAAGACTAATTAACAAAGGTATGAATAAAAATATGCAGTTGTATTGCAACAAAGAAAGAAGATACAATATTAGTTATTTTAAAAATGGTGATAAAGTACAAAAAAGATTTTGGATATTACTCAAATAAGCGAAATCTACCATTCAATTTTTCAAAGATTTCTTCTAAACAGAAAGTTTGCTTTCATGAAAATCCATCTCTTGAAGATGCTTCTGATTATACTATGCCTATTTCAGACTTAGTTTTCTAGCAAATTATACTTTGCCTGTTCCTCTGAGATCCCTTTCTTGGTTCAGTCCCCCTTCTTAAAAGATTATACAAAGGGCCTCATTAATTTTTCTTCTGCGGTAGGGCATATCTTCCACTTTCATGTTTAGTTGACTTCCTTCTTATTGGTTATACCATGCTGATCAAAAGGGCAGAAATGCTGTGAAAGCCTGCAAGTGAGAGATATGCCTGCCACCCTCTTACACCAATATATTTTATAAAAGTAACCTTTGTTATTAATTGTTTAGACTCCAAAAATTTTTTAAAATTCATTAATAAACCTATAGTTAAGGTTTGCAATGTTATATGATAGTTCTTTGGTGTAAAAACATGTTTAAATCGAGTTTTTAGAGGTAAAATATGGCTCAAACTGGGCAAAAATGTCTTAGTGTATCGATACAGAACATGTTGTATCGATACACAACTCCTGAGTATCGATACAATGAGTTGTGTATCGATACTAAAAGCAAAAAAATATTTCTAGGATTAGCTTCAATATTGATGACATGAATTTTCCACCGAGTGCTTTTAGAGACTTTCTCTCAAGCAAATGATCCTTATGGTGTTGGCCAAATCATAAGAAAATTCCTCAGGTCACCTCATGATGGGATGAGGCCTTAAAGTTGGTTAGTTTTCATTGTCCAAGTACAGGTATGGATAAGATTTGGTCAGCATAGAACAGATGGGTCAAGTTATGATTTGGTGTCTAGGACAGAGTTATGAATGTGTGGAAGATTGGTTTTAGGCTAATGATGGTTTGGGCATGACTTAGTTTGAATGGGTTTGGTTACTTAAGCTACCCTCTCAGATTTTTGACTTAAGTTGTTTTTTTTTTTGTTGTTTTTTTGTTTTTTTTTTTGAGTATGGTAGGCGAAGGACTAATAGAATGCCCTTTTGGGTTTTCATCCCAAAGTCCTTTTAGGCATAGTATTTCTTTATGGAATCAGATTTCATAGGGTTAGGCAGGTCATTGCGTTCCATTTTGGTTAAGATTAGAGATCCTCTAGAGAATACGCATTTCACCATGTATGGCCCTTCCCAATTTAGGGTCCATTTTCCACGAGCATCTTTATGGATCGAGAGAATTTGTTTGAGCACCAGGTCACCTTCTTGAAATTGGTGAGGACATACTTTTTTGTCATAGGCTCTTATCATGTGCTTTTGATATATCTGTCCATGATAGATGGCTTTGATTCTCTTCTCTTCGATAAGATTAAGTTACTCAAATCAATTTTTAACCCATTCAGCCTCTTCAAGTTATGATTCCATTAAAAATCTGAGGGAAGGGATTTTAACCTCGAATAGGTAGGACAACCTCTATGCCATAGACTAAAGAAATCAGAGTAGCACTTATAAAAATCGTACAGCTGTGTGATAAGCATGTAAAGCAAAAGGCAACTTTTCATGCCAATCTTTGTACGTCTTAGCATCTTTTTGACTTTTTTCTTTATATTCTTGTTGGATGCTTCAATTGCCCCATTCATCTTGGGATGGTATAGGATAGAGTTTCGATGCTAAATCTTAAACTGAAAGTAGACTGCTTGCATCATCTTATTTTTTAGGTTGCGTGCATATCAGTAATGATTTGTTTGGGAAGACCATATCTATAGATGATGTCCTGTTTCACAAATTTGCATATGACAGATCAGGTGATATTTGCATAAAAAGCTTTTTTCACCCACTTAGTGAAATAGTCGATAGCAACTAGGATGAAACGATGCTCATTAAAGGCCTTATGGTTGATTGGTCTAATCATGTCCATGCCCCACACAGAAAATGGACATGGGGCTATCATAACATGTAATGGTACTAGAGGGACATGAATCTTATCCACATAGATTTGGCATTTGTGGCATTTATAGGCATAGTCGTTGTAATCCCTTTCTAGAGTCAACCAGTAGTAGCCCGATCGCATGACTTGTTTTACCATTCGATGTCCAATAGCATGTGTACCATAAATCCTTTCATGGACCTCCTCGAGGATTCTTTTGGCTTCGAGGCATCCATGCATCGAAGTAATACCTGGTCCTAACTCTTCTTGTATAGCACTTTGCTATCCAAGATGAAATTTATAGCCATTCTTCGTATGGTTCTTTTATCATTTTTGCTGGCATGATCTGGGTATTGCTGATTTTTGATATACTGGAGGATGTCATAATACCAAGGCAAACCATATTTTTTTCCTCGATATTCTGGCAATATGCTGATGTTAAATGAATGCTCATCTGAATAGAGGTAACGTTCGACTCCCGATTGACCTTAAACATGGATGATGAGGTGGCTAAGGCATCAACAATTTGATTCTCTTCTCGAGGCAAATATCAAAAGCTAACATCATCAAATTCTTTTCTCAGTTCTGAGATTAAACTTTTATGATGAGTTAGTTTGGCATCAATTGTCTGCCATTCCCCTCTCAATTGGTAAATGATAACGACTAAGTCTCTAAACACTTGTAAGGTTTAAATGCATCTCTTGATGGTGTCTTTGAGTCCCTGATGCAAGCTTCATATTCAGCTATATTATCAGTGCAGTCGAAGCTCAATCTCACAGTGAAATGATAATGGCTTTCCTCTGATGAGATTAAAAGTGCCCCAATTCCATGCCCTAATGCGTTTGAAGCACCATCAAAAAGCATTTTCCAAGGTGAATCACTATTGGTTGCATCTCCCACTTCGGATATGCACATTAGGTCTTTATTGGGGAATTGGAAGTCTAAAGGTTGATAATCATCCGCTTGACTAACTAAGAAATCTGCGATTGCACTACCCTTGTTAGCTTTTTGATTCACATATACAATATCGTATTCAGAAAGTAGAACTTGCCACCTAGCCAATCTCCCTTACAATGCAGGGGCTTCACATAAGTATTTGACGGGATCCAATTTGGCAATCAACCATGTGGTGTGGTACACATATATTGTCTTAACCTTTTGGTTGTCCAAACTAGAGCATAACATAGCTTTTCTACTATCGAGTAGTTATTTTCATATTCTGTGAACTTTTTATTTAAGTAGTAGATAGCGTATTCTTTCTTTCCCAAATCATCATGCTATCCTAATGAACAGCCCATCAAACTATCAAAAACTAATAAATATAAAATTAGAGGTATGCCTGGGATTGGGGGTACAAGCATTAGAGGGCTTGAAAGGTATTGCTTTATTTTATCGAAGGCTTTTTGACATTCTCTGTTCCATTCTTTGAGATTTTATTTATGAAGTAGCTGAAAGATTTAGTCATATTTGTCGGTCAATTAAGCTATAAATCGAGCTATATAGTTTAATCTTTCTGAAATTTTTTTTACCTTTTTTAGGGTTTGAGGTAGTGGAAGGCTTTGAATAGTTCTAACCTTGTCGGGGTCTACTTCTATTCCTTTTCATTCATAATGAAGCCCAATAACTTACTAGATGTGACACCAAAGATGCATTTGGTAGGGTTTAACTTGAGTTGATATTTGCGAAGGCATTTAAAAAGCTTTCGCAAGTTGGCTACATGTTCATTCTCTCTAAGTGACTTGGCAATCATGTCGTCCACATAAATTTCGATCTCTTTATGCATAAGGTCATGAAACAATGTCACCATTGCCTTGGATAAGTTACCCTAGTGTTTTTGAGCCTGAAAGGCATCGCTTTGTAGTAAAAAGTTCCCCATATGGTCACAAAGGTGATTTTTTCCATGTCTTCTATCACCATTTTGATTTGGTTGTATCCCGAAAATCTATCCATGAAAGAAAAAAGTGCATTTTTGGCAGTGTTGTCCACTAAGGTATCGATATGGGGTAAAAAAATTATCTTTTGGACTAGCTCGGTTCAAGTCCCTATAATCCACACACATTCACACCTTACCATCCTTCTTAGAGACTGAGACTATATTGGCCACCCACTCAGGGTATTTGGTGACTTTGAGAAATCTTACTTCAAATTGTTTCTTGACTTCTTCTTTGATATTTAGCAGTATCTCAAGTTTCATCCTTCTAAGCTTTTGTTGCACAAGTTTACACACAGGTTTGAGGGGAAGTTTATGGACTATGACGTTAGCATTCGACCTAGGCATATCCTAGTAAGACTAGGAAAACATGTCTCGGTACTCTTGGAGAAGGCTTATCAAATAGTTTTGGGTTGATGGGTTTATAAAGGTTTTAATTTTGACTTTGTTTCGATCTTCTTCTATCCCAAAGGTTTATGGTTTCGATGGGTTCTTTATAAGGTAAAATCTATTTTTCTTTTTGTTTAATTAGTCTGAGCATATCTAGGGTACAAGGTCCTCATTAGAATCTTCTTTGTACTCAACCTCACTAGCATAGATTGCTTGCTCGAAGTCGATTTCCTGAGTCTTAATACGGATATTCATGTAATCTTCATCCAAATACCTAAAAATATGAAAAAGAACAATATAGGCAAAAAAGATATATGGAGGGAAGCGAAAAAGGACACAATGCATGAAATGCATAATGCTCCAGCATTTTCATTGATAATACTTAACGAAAGGCACCTATGCGAAGGATCCCATAATGTTTTAGGGCAAAAGCATGTGGGTTTGGTTCATGGCATTACTTTGAAAGAGTTTTGAACAATACAAGGATTTTTGTCTCAGTCTAGACAATTGGAATAAACTTTAAAGGGCATAAGTCAGTCTCTTCACCCATTGCTGATGGCTCTTCAATTGCAATAATGGAGAAATCCTTAAAAGTCTTCCCTAGCACAAGCATGACATTTGTCGAGCTAGTGTTAACATGTCCGCCTGAGTGAAAGTTCTTATGCAATGGAAAAAATGCCATAGTTTCATGCCCCATGTCTTATCCCAAAAAATGTGCTATTCTTTTCTCCCGATTCCTCTAGGCTTGCTTTTTTTTTTTTGCTGTGCATTAGCCTTGAAACCCACTCCTCTCTTATCAATTTGATGGGTCACCTTTAGAGCTTTAGCAACTCCTTGGAGGCATCTTCCAAGTCCTTTTCTAGCTTAAGCACCTTTGTCGACTATTAGTTTTAAACCCATTCGTATGCTTCCTGACAGATGAGGCTTAATCATGGCCAACCCCTATTTAACATAGGTGGCATTGATGAACTCAAATGATTAAAAAAAAAGGTTTTGGAATGTCCTCATTAGGTTCAACATATGGGGTATCAATCGAGGTAGCAATAATAATATTTTCCTCTCCACCAATAATGACAACTTTGTTTCTATTTACAAACTTTAATTTTTGGTGCAAGGATGACGAAACTGTTCCCCCAGAATGGATCCGTGGCCTTTCTAAAAGGTAATTATATGATGGAGCAATGTCTATCACATGAAAGTCAACCTTATAAGTACATAGGCCTATTTGGAGTAGGATAGTGATGTTCCCCATAACGTTTTTATAGGTTTCATCAAATGCCCTCACGACTGTATGACTATTTCAAATGTGAGAAGCATCAATAGGGAGCTTATTCAGGCATGACATAGGTATTACATTCAAAGCTGGCCCATTATTGATAAGCACCCTAGGCATATGCTTCCTTTACAGTATATGGTGATGTGAAGGGCTTTATGATTCCCTCTTCTTCCTTATGGAATCTCATCATCACTAAAGGATATGTAATTGTCAGCCATGATATTGTTCACTAGATGATCTAGCTAGCCTATAGAAATATTGAGAGAGACATAAGCCTCGTTCAAAACTTTCAAGAGTGCATTTCTATGAGCTTTGAAGTTCAACAAAAGTGACAATATGGATATTTTGGCAGGTTGCTTATTTAGCTGATCCACGATACTATATTCACTTTGTTTAAGAAACTCCATTGCTTCTTTTTCACTGATCGATTCCTTGGTGACTTTTGAATTTGACCCTTTAGTTGCAGACTTAAGTGTTTGAAGATTCTGGCTAGTATCTTCTTGCTGAGCTTCATCTTAAGGCTAGTGGTGCATAACACCTACCACTCTGAGTTAAGTGGCTCACCCCTAAAAGATTAATATTTGAGGCTAGTTGACTAAATTCCCTAATAATTAAGGTTTTACTCTTATAATTCTAGGGAATAGCCTTGTTATCTTTGTAGAGGAACAGAGATGATAATTGAATGCCCATCCTTGGTGCAAAAGAAGCAGGAGCAGCCTGATGATGTAGTCAATTATCATACAAGATCAGTGGTTTCTCGATGCCATAAGAGAGATTATCCTTATCCTCTTCTATGGCATTGACAGATGGAAGTGCCTCTACGGTTTGAATAGTCAAAGTCTACTTTTTATCATAAAATTCGATGATGCCTTCCTTCATTATTCTTTGGACCATGCCATGAAACTTTTACACATTTGAGGGGTATGACCATGTACTGTATGGAACTCGCAAAAGTTGTTAACTTTTTCCATTTTTTTGTCAACCCCATTAACTAATTTGGCCTTTGCCAGAATCTCCCAAATTGTGCTTATTAGAGTTCTCTATTCTTCTATATTTTTCACGATCTCGTAATTTTGCTCAATAATGAACCTTTCTAGGTTTGTATCTACATGGGTTTGAGATGAAATAGCTCCTTTGTCGAACCTCGACTATCGTGTTGTTTTGACTTTTCCTTTCCTCTTGCCCCTGTCTAATTCTTTTTTCAAAGCCTCATCCATCATCCCACAAAGTATGACTCCATCTGTAAAGCTTTTAGGGGTTCTTTTCACAAGTTCTTCATAGTACGATGATTGTAGTATGCCAATGAACCTGATGATCATTTCTTTCTCTATCAATAGTGGTTGAATTTGGGTGACCTTTACCATCCACTTCGAGGCATAATGCCTAGAGCTTTTATTTGGCTGTCTCTCCATACTCATAAAGAAAGGCAAATCAGGATGCCATTGTCATTTCCTTCCTCCTCTTCGATGATGTTAACGGATGGATAAGTTGCTTCATGACATTCCTCGTAGAATTCTATCTTAGATTGGTCCATCATTCCTTGGACCATTTTTAAGAACAATGAATATTGCTATAAATCGTGCTCTTGAGCACAGTAGCAGCAAGAGGACTTTATGAATTCCTCTCTTAGGCTTACTATTCTAATCTCTCTGTATGTTTGCCACACTCTACCCATTGGCATCTTGACCTCTTTGACATCTGTTTTGATCCAACTGCCTTTCCCATCAATCATGGCATTTACCCTTGGTTCAACGTGATAAGGAAGCAAGTTGGCTCCAACATTTGGTCTGGGCCCCTGTTATATTTTCATTACGCCTTTTTTCAGCAGGCCCTACACCTTTCTTTGAAATGAGGTGCAATTCTCAATAGAATGTCGATGTGCTCTAGCATGGTATTCACAATAAGCGTTCACATCATACCAACTGGGGTTTGATGGAGATTTTGGGTCTAAGAACACTGGGGCAACCAATCAGCCAACTAATAGATGATTATAGATCTCTTTATATGAGTATGGTAAAGGGTCAAAATGTTCCCTTTCTCAGGGTGTTGATGATTAGTTGGGGCTCTGGCATTGTTTGTATTACGAGGTTGCATGCTTGGAGGAGTGTTTTGAATAGGATTTGGTGTGAGGGTGACTATTGGAGCATTCCCAATAGAGTGAACTGCTGGTGTCATTTGGTAAGGGCTAAAACCTGGATATACTCTTTGAGCTATGCGTGGATTTTGAGGAAACTTTATGGTGCTATAACTAATTGTGTTTACTTTTTTTTCCTTTCCTTTACTTATTAGTTTTTTAATTAACCCGGATAATTCTCCCATAGATTTTTTCCCACTCTTGATGGCATTATCAATCATCTTCCTGATACGACCATATCAATAAAATTCTTCATGCATTGCCAACCAACTTCTCATAGTGAGGAGCTTTCAAAGTGTCGATGAACATAACTGTCATTTCCTTTTCAGTTAATAGAGGCTAAACCTGAGCTGCCTCCTCCCTCCATCTTTGGGCCTATTACCTAAAACTCTAAAAGGCTTTCTTCCTCATGTTCATGAGGGAGAGGCAATCTAGGGCTAAGTTAGATATATGCTTATATTGGTCGAGGAATGCACGAGCCAGATCTATCCATGTTTGAATCCTTATAGGGTCCAGCCTTATGTACCATCGGAGAGTTCTCCCAGTTAAACTGTCCTGAAAGCAATGGATTAGCAATTTTTCATTTTCCTCATCTCAGTTATCTTGCGATAATACATTCAATGGTGGGCAATAGGATTTGTGGTCCAATTATATTTTTCAAACTCTAACACCTTGAATTTATGCGGAATGACGAAACTAGAGACCAATCCTAGAGCCTTCATATCTACAATTCCAAATTTATCACTTCCCTTGACATCTCGAAGATGTTTTTCTAGAGATTGGTATTTGTTTAAGTCTTCATCATTTTCTGAAGAACTTTTTGCCCTTTCTTGCTCTGCCTGTTCATCAAGATTTGATACTATAGGTATAGCGAGCGAAAAGCCTTGAACCAATTATGGTGCTATTACAGGATTGAGATAAATGAATGGTTGAGTTGACAAAATTCTTGCTACTATGGGATGCTGTTCATGCAAAGCTACCTCATGCACATTAGTAGCCTTGGTACCACCATTCAGATTACTATCGGGGTTGGCCGGTCCCTTGCCAGCATCGATGGTGCTTGCTTGCCCTTTATCCCTTAAAGCTTCGGACAATAGTTTTATCAATTCTACCATTTGAGATTGGAGTTCTTTATTCCTACAGGCAGATTGTTCTTGAGATTCTCTGTACATGAGTTCTAGTCACTCAATGCGAGACTGATGATCATTCTCCATGGCTTTACGACTAGTACGAATGTTGTAGCGATAGTGAGCTGAAGATTTCATGTTTCAGGACACCTTCAATTTAGATTATTGACAGATTAGACCTTTATAATGTGTCATGACATGACATGAAAATTGATATAAAGTAGATAAAGAATTATGTTATTGATGCAAAGCAGAACAAAGAATAATTGTTATTGATGCAAATGCAAGAGGGACAATTGGATTAGGAAAAAGCTCCACCATCAATCAAAGTCTTGAATACATATGATTACATTCAAAAATGTCTGGCATGATTACATTGTCTAATCATATGTTTTAAGAAATACAATAGTTTTTGTTCGTAAGTTCCAGTGGGTAAGATGTTTCATGCTAGAGATCGAGCTGCGTCCATTATATATTCAGCCTCCAATTGAGTTGCCTGAATTTATTTAATGAGATGGTGATGATGAATCTGATAATTTTGGCATGCCTGATTAGCTATTTGTTGCCATTCTTACTCCCACCGTTCTGAAGCCTGTACTAATTCATCCACTTAATTTTGGCGAGCATGTAAGGACTGTTCTAAGCCTTGAACCCTAACTGTTAACGTCTCATTCTCAACCTGATTCACTCTCAAATCTTCAACTCAAGCTTCTAACCATGCATTTCTCTTTTGATAAGTCGATGAGAGGGTTTAAACTCTAACAAGCTTCTCTTTAGTATCTTTAGCCGCTTTTTTCCACTGATGTAGTTCTTTTTTATGGGTGGCAATTTTTGTTCTCCACTCGATTGAAGACTTGCCTTGGTGCCATGATTTGTTTACTTTACTGATGGCCACATAGTCTTTCCTTAGACTCTCGAGATCTTCTTTAAGACTATTCTTCTCCTTATCAGCTCGTTTTACCTCACCTTCACGTAGATAAAGGTCCATCTCAAATTGACTCTTTTCCTCCTTTAGGTGGGTGATTTCTTTGGTAAAAGTTATCTTTTCTTGTTTGAATTCTCATCTAAGTAATTCAATTTCAGAAGGGAATTTCTCATCTATAGATACAACAGTGGACAGAGGCAAGGCATTATTGGTGCAATGTATCTTCCATTCATTATACCCCATGGTCATATTGCTTCGTCTCTAATATCTTTCTATGCAATGAGTTTGTCTTCAAGCACGGAAGGCTAACTAAATTTTTGATTTATAATCAGGATAGCCATATTCAAGGTTGTATGCCTTTGGGTCTTGAACAAAGGGGATAAATTGCTGACACAAAAATTGTCAAAAGACTAGAATAGGTGCGTAGCTAGTACTTCCCTATAACCCAATGAGTGGCACACAATTTTAGTCCCCATATCTGTACATGATGGTTTATGGCAAGAACCAAGCAGCATTCCATGCCACTTCATCCCCATTGAGATTCTGAAGTTTTTGGATCCATTAGGTCCTTAGACTTTTTGTGAGGCCATTCCTTCTCGAGAACTTTGGAGATAGGACTAAAGTCAGGGAAGAAATTGTATGGCTTCCTCTTTTCTTCCAGAAAAAGGTGGCTAACAAGCCACAGTTGAAGCATAGGTGCACAACCAATGAAATGTCCTATTCTAATTTTCTTGCAAAAATTAAAGGCATGAATGGTTTCAGTGATGATAGCTGGTGCCAGGTTAATGTTGCAACATAGTCGAGAAATGAGATCCACCATCACTCTTCAACATAACGTAGCAACTTTGAGAAAATGACTAGGCCATATATCGCCAAAGCAAATATGTCTTGGATTTTCCAAACATCGATGGTATTGGCCACTGCTTTTTTCAAACTAGCCCATGAAATGCACTCATCGTTTCCCTTCTTCTTGATGTGACCCTCAATCCAATCCTTAGGTGCATTGAGAATCTGGGCCAATCATTTTTTAAAAGTTAGAGGGTTCAATGCCTTGAAATATATTCTATCAGTCTTGACCCTCTCGACGTTGAGCAACAAAGTATATTCCTTTACTGTAGGGGTCAAATCCTCATGGTTGAAGGTAAAGCATTGATATGCGCGGTTCCAAATTTAAGAAGCGACTTGCAATAGACCTGGAGTAAAAGGGCAATGTCCCCGTACCTCTCCATGAATGATTCTTTCTTGATACTATCCCAACTGCTCCATATATATTTTAGATCTTGCCAGTCATTCTGGTGATACCCTATTTTGATCTTTTTGTGCGCTATCGAGATATAATCGAGTTTTGGGACGTCCCCATCTTCACACTACTATCACTTAGACTAGGCTCAAACTTTCTCAAAAGATTTCAACTCTGTGGTGGACAGTTGCTCTAAGACAGACACCCTTTGGTAAACACTGCACCATTGGCCAATTGTCCCATGGCAATGATAATAATAAAATGATGCATGCATGCAAAAGAGAACAAAAAGAGATGATAAGTTAGCAATTGTACAAAGAAATAATCATGCAAAGGAATGAAATCAACAAAATGAAAATGCCACGTAGAAGTTTACCCCAAAAATAAATGGTATGATGCACAAAGGTGAGCATAACAATCAGACAGCATCACTGCATATCTACACTAAGATTGCCTTTACGTGTAGTGATACAATATCATGTAAGGACAGGCTTGACCAAACAAACATTGACATTCATTCATCAATATCTGTGTTAAGTCATTAGCATGGTGACTTATTTTGGTCAGATTATGACCTTCTAGTATCATAGGTGTGAACATTCACTCGTCATCACCCACTTGCTAAGGAAGGGTGAGCCATAGAACATTATACCATACCTTAAAGAAATGATCATAAAAATAACTTGAAAAATGTGAGGGACGATGTTCATCTATCATCGCTTGTATAATATGGTGTACAGGAGTAAAGGTAAGAAGTGTTTTCCTGAGTGACCCTATTCTCTGAGTCATTCTATCAGCATCTCGGTATGGTTTGACATTGTTTGGCTTATAGGGCTCACTTTATGAGTTTAAATAGATGCCTAAATAGGTATCCAAATCGCTCCTCTATCCAATAAAGATAGTCGAGGTTCCCGATCCTAGACCCATCATGGGTTTGGCAGAATGGGTTCAACCTAGTGGATGTATTTCCCTATGCAAATGCAGAGGGTTACTCACGAGAAACATAGGTAATTTACATCCTGAAAGGTCTTGCCATGCCTATGTGAAGGTTACTCATGAAGGCAAATGGCTCACTTCCTCCTAATAATTAGGATCCTAGCCTCACCATGGTGTTTGGTGGAAATCTAGTGCAAAATGAAAGTGCACGGTGTGTGTTGGTAAAACTATCAATTTTTTTTTTATTTTACTCCATATTACCATACTTATTCAAATCAACATTCATTCAAAAAGAAGGCGATCCCTAAAAAAGAATCATAAAATAAAGGCATAACAAGTAAAAATTAAAAGGCAAAAAGAGAAGGAATTATATCTAAATAATTATGGAAACTGAAGAACCAAGGATCAAGCAAGACATAACTAGTAATAAGCCTAACTCTCTAAGTTAGTCCCCAGCAAAGTCGCCAAGCTATCGATGTTCCATGTGCCTGGCCTTTACGAACTTCAGATGATTTGAAGGGCCAAAGCATGCTCGACTTGAAAATATGATGATGTTTGACATAAGGAGTAAAAGACCGTCAGACAAATCGCTCATCCAACAAGTCTTGGATAGCCACCATAAAGTGGCCATAAACTTGGAGTCACCACCGATCATTTTAAGTTAGGCATGATCGGATGCCTACTGAAAATAATACCAGAGATTCGTTATTTTGGGTTCGAGAGTTGGTTACATGTAGGAAGGATTAGCACCCCTACAACGCCCGAAAATCAGTACCACCTAACTATTTTTTACTTTAATCTTGATTTCCTCGGTTCCATTTTTATCATTATTTAAATATAACTCCCTCTAATGCGAGAAATTTTGTAAAGATACAAGTTTAGGTTTTAATGAAAATTTTATTACTTATGCGCCTCAGAGAGGTAAAAAACATAAGGTTTTTTTATAAAAATGAACTTCGGATAGGTTTTTAAAATCAAATATTTCATGTTTGACACTGGAAAAATACCGACACAAGATATTTTATGATTTTGAAAATAGTTTTTTTATATAAAAATAAACACATAAAATATATAAAAAAAGGATGATCAAAATGTATCTCATAGTTATCTTCGATTATTTATGAATAATCGAGATGACAACATTGAGACTTAGTCGGATTCAATGGAAATTTGAGGAGAAAAAATGTTTCGATGACTTGAGGATGTCCTAAAAAAAAGTTTAGATTTTGGAAGGAATATAGAGAGCGGGGTTGGAGTATCCCCTCAAAAGAATGGGTTTGGAGTATCCCCAAAAGTGAAAACTTGATGCCATTTTAAGGTAAAAGAGGGGTTAAAGTATCCCTTCGGAGAAGTGGGATTAGAGTATCCCTGAAAGTGGAAGTTTGATATTAATTTGAGTTAAAAACGTGGTTGGAGTGTCCCCTCAGAGTAGTGAGGTTAGAGTATCCCTGAAAATAAAAATGTTCGACGTTAAAAGGAATGAGTCATATTTTGGAAAAAAAATCTTTAAAAATTGAGAGCCAAAGGTTTGGCTAAAATGTTCCTCTTTTGTTTAGCCTTAGTCTGTGTCTAAAGGGCTTAGGCCATGGGAATGAGCTGAGTAGATCATGAGGCATTCGAACACCTTAATAAGAGCGTTTCAAAAAAGGTTACAAACAGAGGATAACATTGCATCATATCTCTTTCTAAATTTATTTTGATCTCATCCGAAAGTCCCCAAGGGTAAACGAGCTACCGTTGGAAAGGTAACTCGGTGAGGATCAATATAAAATTATTCCAAAAATCCTAGAAAATTGCCTCCTAGGTGGAAATATTTTTCACATTAGGGATTGGTTCAACACTAGCAGCATATGCAAGGGAAGTGGGGCAGTTGACTTTGAAAAATCAATTTAGATTCATACGAAATCATTAAATCACAAAAGACACCTTTACAGAAAGGGAATTTCATGAAATTTTTGTGAAAAAATCTAAAAAATGCAAAAAATCATCTGGTGGGCTGAATCGACCCAAACAAAATGTGAATCATTGATTTCAAGGGTTCCAAACTACAAAACGTCAAAAAATCATAACTCCTTCATCCAGAATGATCCAAGGGAAAGCAAGACACCATTGGAAAGATAATTTGATGCCCTTATAGGAAAAATGTCAAAAAATTCATGAAAAATTATTTATGGTTCGAAAATAATTTTTTAAGTCATGAATACAGTGCTACCAGCATAAAATAGAAAGAATTTTTGGTTTTCTCAGACTTATTCAAACTAAATTCGAGCCATGGACATCTGATATCTGTGGCAAAAAAGAAAAAAAAAAGAGTGACATGGGCTTCACAAGCTCATCTAAACAATTCTGGACTAGTTTGTGATGATGAAACAGCTTATTGACCATGCGATAAACACAAGGATTTTAAGCAAAGATCTAGGCATGAAGAAATTTTGACACTAAAAAGGATATTATTTTTTTAAAAATATTTTGCTTCTTTTAACCATGAATCCCAACATAAGTAGCTTAATATTACCCCAAGATTAAACTGTCAATTTGTGAAAAATAATAGACCTAGATTAATCCCATTATTTAGGTTAATCTTAATCTAACTTGGCGTGTGTCTTCAATAAAATAATAAAAATAATATATATATAGACATGCATATATTAGCACACCAAGCAAATATAATAAAAAAATCAAAACAAAATATTATCAAGAGACATTTAAATGAGCATAAAATATGGCCTTATGCATAAAAATGTCACCCTTGTCGCTACACTTGTTTTACAGTTTTGTTGACACTTTACACTTGAAGGCAGGGTGAGGCTTAGTGGCTAGTTTGCTCTTCTCGACTCACTTTGTTTTTTTCTTCTTCTTTTCCTTTTTCTTTTTTCTTCTTCTTCTTCTTCTTTTTCTTTCTTTTTTCTTCTTCTTCTTCACCCACAAAACCAGGCCACAGAAGAAAAAAACAAAAACATAAAAACCCAAAAATCGATGATTGACCATCGTGCCAACCACAGTCATCAGTCATCACTCATCGATGGCACTTGACCCTCAAACTTCACCACTAGACTCTTTTCAACCTCTTTTTTCTAAATTTGGAGTCGGATTTGTCTAGATCTTTTTAGATTTTTCTAAATCTACAAGAAAAGTTTAAACCTTGTACCTCAAATTCGGTCGCTATCCACCATTATATCATTCCCAAACTCTAGTATACTCCCCCCTCCTTATGAGCTTCCTTTTCACCGTTGGATTTCTTAAAATAGGCACCGAAACCCCTTTAATCGAAAAACCCTATTTTAAATTTTTTGTTTTTTTTGAAAGCTCATGTTTTTTTTAAGTTCTTAAAACTTTTTTGAAAATTCTTGAAGAATTTTTTCTGCCTCTTTCTCTTTTTTTCTTTAATGATTATATACTTCAAGGAAAAGCTAAAATGATTGGTGGTTTGAGGACCAGATCCATGGCAGAAGCTGTCATGGCTGGTTCTATAACCATGGCAAAGTGGCTGCCATGCTGAGCATGGCAATTGTTCCTCTTTTTTCTAATATTTTTTGTTGCTTTTTTATTTCATTTGTTTTTGTCATTTTATGACCAAAACTTAGCTTTGGCATATAGGTCACACGTAACTCCTTCCATAGAGGTGGCTTGGGTTCGAAACCCATGCCGTTCATTTCTTCTTTTTTTTTTGGCTTTTTATTTATTTTTGTTATTTTATGACACAAATTCATGCCTGGTGTATGGGTTATAAGTGACCCATTTTATAAGGTGGCCTTCTTTTTTTGGTTTTGCCTTTGCTTTTTGATATTTTGTTTATTTATTATTTTATGACTAAAGCATATGCTTGGTGTGTTGGTTATGGGCTACATATTCCATAAGGGTGGCCTGGGTTCAAACCCAGGTCACTTTTTTTTATTTATTTTTTTTGTATTTTTCAAATAAACCTAAATTGAAATGAATTAAGCCTAATTAATCCAAATCCAACAAACCCAAATTAAAAATGGCTAAATTATTTCGAATAACAAGTGTTCTAGAAATTACGCGGATAAAATTTGGTGTTTACAAACTTAAATGAATAAAAAATGATTTTGTAGCACCTTCAGTGGGCTCGATATAGAAGGCATTAGTTGAAGTAGCAACAATAATGTCCTCTTCCCTTCTAAGACTGACCCCTTTATTCTCCTGACAAATTTTAATTTCTAATGTAGTAATGATGGTATCGCCCTGGTAAAGTGGATCCAAGGCCTTTCTAACAAGCAATTATATGATAAAGTAATATCCATCATATGTAAATCTATTTCATATGTGCATAGGCCAATTTGGAGTAGGATGGTGATATTTCCCATAACTTTTCTGCATGTTCTATTGAACACTCGCACCATTGTACGGCTATGCTTAATATGAGATGCATTAATAGGAAGTTTGTTCAAACATGACACAGGTATCATAATTAAAGCTAACCAGTTGTTGATGAGAACCTTTGGCAATGTGCTGCCTTTGCAGTAGGTAGTGATATGAAGGGTTTTATAGTTTCCCCTTGGTCCATGAAGGATTCATCATCACTGAAAGATATGTAATTGTTGGCATTGATATTACTTATCAATCAATCCAACTTGCCTATGAGGATATCATGAGGCATATATGCTTCATTTAAGACTTTTTTAAAGGCACTCCTATGTGCCTAAGAATTCAAGAGTAGTGAGAACATCGATATCTTTGTCGACTGCTTATTCAACTAGTCAATGATATTGTATTCACTATATGTAATGAACTAAAAGAATTTTGTAGCTTCTTTTTCACTCACTAGCTCCTTAATGGCTATCAGATTTAACTCTTTTGACATTGTTTTGGTTGCTTAAAGGATAAAGGAAATTTCTTGTGTCGAGTTTCACTTGCTAATGTGGTTGAGGCATAACAACTACCACTATCGATTAGGTGGCTCAACCCTAAGATGTCCACATTAGCAGCTTGCTGACTAAACTCTTCGATGATCAAAGTTTTACTTTTATACTTCCAAGGCACCACTTTGTTCTGTTTATAAGGAAAAATGGATTAGAGCTAGATAATCATTTTTGGTGTAGGCTAAACAAAAGCCTTGACATCTGACTGATTGAAAAACAAGATCAATAGCCTTCTGATGCTATGGCATTGATAGACTGCACATGTCTTCATTTCTCTTCTCATAAAATTTAATTTTCAAGTGATCCATCATCCTTTGACCACCTTTAAGAAACATGAGCAAAATTGTAAGGTGTGCCTTTATCAGTAGTGGTAATAAAAGGGTTTAATGGTTTTTCACTCTGATTTTCAATTTTCAATACTATCCTGGCTTTCACAAAAGCTTGCTATACCTTGCTTATTGATATCTAACCTCCATGGTGTTCTTTTTAACCCAGTAAGTTTTACCATCAATCACCATATTACCCTTAACTCTTTATGGTTCAAAAGCATATTGGCTCTAATGGTAGGTCCTAGCCCTTGCTCAGCCTTAATCACACCACCCTTTTTGAGCCAACTCTGTACTTTTTTTGATGCAATTCTCAATAGAGTGGCCTTAGGCCTCGATATACCATTCTTAATAGGCATTTTCATTGTACCATTTGGGATATGAAGCTAATCGTGAATTTATGAACATAAAGGCCACCAACTGAGCTATTAATAAGCAAAAGTAAATCTTTTTATAAGAATAGGGGAGTAGATCAAAATGTTCCCTTTAACAGGGTGCCTATTTGTTATTAGGGGTCTAGTATTGTTCATGTTGTGACATGGAGCACTTTGAGCAGTGTTTTAGGTACAGTTTAGCCAAAGCTTATTATTAGGTTGAATCCTACAGAGTTGATTGGTTGTGGCATTGGTGAATAAGAGTTAGAACCCAGATATGTTATGTTGGGGAAGTATAGACTCTGAGTGAACTTAATTGGACTCTCACTGAAGGCATTCACTTCCTTCTCTTTGACCTTGGCTGCAGACCTATTAGTCAAGCTAGATGATTCTCCTCTTGATGTGTTACCATCTTTTATGGCATTATAAATCATCTCAGCTAATATGACCATGTTAGCAAAGTTTGTTTTGGCATTCCCTATTAGCTTCTTATAGCAAGGAGCTCGTAGGGTGTTGACAAACATGATTGTCATTTTTTTCTAAATCAAGAGAGGGTAAGCTTGAATGACTTCTTTTTTTGATCTTTAAGGGTACCCCTTAAAGTATTTGGTGGCTTTTTTTACCATATTCATGAAAAATAGGTAGTTTGGAGCCCTATTAGATATGTGCTTGTATTGCTCTAAGAAGGCACGATCTAGATTGGCCATGTTTGGATTTTAACTTGCTCGAGCTTTATATACCAATGGGCAACTACCCTGATTAGTCAATCTTAGAAGCAATGTATTAATAGTTTTTTATTCTCCTCATACCCAGCCATCTTCGTATAGTACATGAGAAAGTGGACGATGGGATCTATTGTCTTGTTATATTTTTTGTAAAATTTGGCACCTTGAATATAGGTGGGATGATGAGATTAAAGATTAAACCCAAAGACTTGGCATCTATAATCCCGAATTTATAGCTACTTTCCACAGCCTTAAGACATTTTTCCAATAACTGGTACTTACTCATATTCTTAATGGTTTTAGAAGACTTTAGATTTTGAACCCTTTGTTTTTTCTTACTTTACTTGTTCATCAAGGTCTGAGACTAAAGGTCTCATTGGTGAAAAGCCTATGCCTTGATACTTATGAACCAAATGAGGTGCCGATGCAGGATTTAGGTAGATAAATTACTAAGCTGGTAGGATTGGTGCTGCCAGAGGCTACTGTTCGTATGATGCCTCTTATGAGCATTGGTGGCTTCAATACCATCATTTAGATCACTCTCAGGATTAATTAGCCCTTTAATAGTATAAAAAATTCTTTTTTGCCATTTATTTTTTAGAGTAAATAGTAATTGAGTTAGCTCTGCTATCTAAGCCCATAGTTCCTTATTCTTTCAAAACATTTGCTCCTAAAACTCCCTATGCATCATTTCCAATTATTCAACGCAAGCTTAATGGTCATTTTCCGTGGTTCTTTGGTGGTTGTGAGTGTTATATCTATGACGAATGATAGATTTTATGTTTTAAAGCACTTTTGGCTTTA
This sequence comes from Adansonia rubrostipa, assembly GCA_038381775.1. Taxonomy (NCBI): domain Eukaryota; kingdom Viridiplantae; phylum Streptophyta; class Magnoliopsida; order Malvales; family Malvaceae; genus Adansonia; species Adansonia rubrostipa. Next base: position 20,892 of record JBBYHM010350376.1, read on the forward strand.
GATTTACACTGGATTAAACTTTTGTGGCATGTCATGAATATGTTTGATGAAATGATGATAAATATGGAATCATGGCAATAAATTATTATTGACATGAATAATGCATAAAAATTGAATTAGTTATGCAAATGTGAGAAGGACAATGGGATTATAGGACTTCACCAATAGCATCTCTCATAAAGTAATAAAATAATTTGATTACACATGATTATATTTGAAAATGTATGACACGATTACAATATCTAGTCATATGTTCTAAGAAATACAACAGCTTTTATTTATGATCTCTAGTGGGTATGATATCTTATTTAAAAGACCTGGCTATCTTTATCATGTCATCCACCTTTACTTAGGGTTCGCAAATCTGTTCGGTAAGATATTGATGGTGGTCTTTACAGTTCTGATGCACCTGATCAATCGTCCATTACCGTTTTCACTCCCATTGCTTTGAGCCTCATAAGCTTCTCAATGTGGTCCTAACAAGTTTATAGGGGTTCTAGATTCTGGATCCTGAGTGTTAAAGTTTTATTCTCAACCCTATTTGCTTTTAAGTCTCATGCTCGAGGTTCAAGATAGTTGTTTCTTCTTTGGTAAGTCAATGTGAGGGAACGGGCCTATCGCAACATACCTCGGGGTGGATCTTCGCGGATCTATGGGTGTGCACGACTTAAAATATTTTCCTGACTTGGAAATATCTTATTGACCGAGACTTTTCTTTGGCGATGTGATGAGAACTAGAATGTACGGATTCTCGACTTGTGGTACAGTGAAAGGGACCATAAGATGAATTGCTCATCTTATTAGTCTTGGATGACCATCACGAAATGGCCAATGTTTAGAGCCGCCACCAATCATTTAGAGTTAGGCATGATCAGATGCCTATTGAAACCTATGTTTTAAGTTACGAAACTCAAAACATTGATCCCATGGTGTACGTAATACAAAGATTCATTGTTTGGGTTCGGGAGTTGGTTATGCATGATGAGGTATGAACCTCTTTGCGACGCCTGCAATTGGTACCTTAGTAGCTATGTCTTGTATCGGTTTTAATTCTTTTGATCTTAACTTGTTATTATTTCAATATAACCCTCTTTTAATGCATGAATCTTATAGAAATACAAATCCAGGTTTTGATGAAAAATATTTAATCTCATATATTCCCTGAAGAGATGGGGAATATAGAGATTTTCAAAAAATGACCTTTGAAATTTACTTTGAAAATGGAATGTTCCACTTTAGGCACTGGAGAGATACCCACGTAGAATATTACCTTTAATTTTATTTGAAATGTTTTGAAAACATGAATGCACATAATCATCACAAAGAAATCATGTTAGTAAGACAATAAATGAAGTAACATAACATGGATCATTCAATGCAATGGAATTTATCTCACAATTGGCATTGATTATTTGGGAATAATCGAATCGACAATTTTCGAGATGCATCTATGTCTCTTGATTAAACGAGGTTTGTTTGATGTATTCATAGGAATCCATGAAAGAGAAAAAAAAAGATTAATTATAGTTGAAAGATAGGGTTGGAGTATCCCTTCAGAAAGATGGGGTTAAAGTATCCCTGTGAATGGCAAATAATTTTTGAGAAAGGAAGATTTTTAAATTTTGACAATTTTGAGAAGCAGGGTTAGAGTATCCCCTCAAAAGGTTGGGGTTGGAGTATCCCTGTGGATGAGAAATCATTTTGACAAAGAAAGATTTTTAAATCTTGATAATTTTGAAAAGTGAGGTTGGAGTATCCCCTCATAAGATCAGGGTTAGAGTATCCCCAAAAGTGATACATCTGACACTCTTTAAAGAAGTCGAGTGGGAAGACTTAAATTGACAAAACTTTGTGATTTGGAAAATGAGTGAGCATTTTGACAAATTTTGGCAAAAGAAATTATTATGAATGGATGGTAAAGATGTAAAATGTGTTTGTGCCTTGATAAGAGCCAATGGGTGGTCAAAGCATGTTCTCGAATCTAATCTGGGTGATATAGAAACATTCGAATGTCTCGAGACGAGATTCGGGAGAACAACTCAATTTTGAACGTAATAAAAAATAAAGGACAACATTACGCTATCATGCTTCCTGAATTTAATTAAAATCGGTTTGAAGGATTTAGAGAGTGGACAAGATACCATTAGAAAGGTAACTCAACGAGGGTCAACCTCAAAATATTCCCCATATCCAAAAAGTCACTTTCTGGGGGAATAAATTTTCAAATTTGGATCAATTTTGCTGCTAGTAGAGCATACGAGGAACAAGGTGTGTCAAACTTTGAAAAATCATTTTGGACTTATTTGGTATTGGAAAATTGCAAATAATACCTTTCCAGAAAGGGAATTTCATCAACTTTTTATGAAAAATGCTTGAAAATTTTGGAAAAATGATTTAGCAGGCTGAATGGCCCAACCAGAATACATGTTCGGATTCTAGAGGTTCTAGACAATTTAGATTTGGAAAATCATAACTCTCTCATCTGGAATGATTTGAGGGTGAACAAGACATCATTTTAAAGATAATTCAACATTCTTTAAGAGAAAAATATTAGGAAATTCATGAAAAATCATTTAGGATTTTAAATTGATTTTTCAATTTGCAACAGTTGTGCTGCCAATAGGGGATAAAGCAAAGCAGGGGATATTTCTTATTTTTTTTATGTCTACGAGTCCAAACTTGAGTCATTGATGTTCAAACATCTATGACTGAAGGGTAAGAGTGGTATGAGCATCACGAACTCATTTGCATAGCTTCAAAGTAGTTTGGGGTGATGAAATAGCCTGTTGATCATATCACTCAAGGTTTTGAGTCAAAAAAAAGGCAAAACATTTAAGGAATAATTGTAAGACCATTTTTGTTTCAAAATCAAGAGATTTAAGTTTGTTTAACCAAGATTCCAGATCTAGAAACTTAAGTTTCCCCAAGATATTTTGCTAACTTTGATGAAAATGCTAAGTCCATGCTAATCCTCATTAGTTGAGGTTAACATGCTTGGCTTGGGGGGTTTTAAAAATCAGTTTTTGATAGTCATCAAACATGCATTTTGACAGGGAGAAGACAACAAACATACAAGGGGATGGCACAAAACATGAATGGGGATTCTAACTTTACCAGTGGTTTAGACAAAGAAAGTTTTATGCATTGTGACAAGAAAATGTTATGGATGCTAAAAATGACAATAATTCATGCAAGTTAATGCTTAAATGTGCTTGAAATGTGTTAGGCTAATGATTCATACATGGATTAAGGATAACAAGATGCTTGGACATGGCATAAAATGCATAAGCAAGAGATATCAAACTAATAAGGATTAAATGAGGCATTTTGCACATCAAAGGGGCATTAAGGCATCCAAATCCTAAACTACCACAACCAAAAGCCATAATAAT
>JBBYHM010350416.1:0-20974 GCA_038381775.1 Adansonia rubrostipa
TCTGAGCATACTGCCTGAAGCTCTCGGAGGCTTTCTTTTCCATATTCATAAAGGAAAGACGATCTAGGGCCTAATCAGATACATGCTTATATTGATTAAGGATAGCACGAGCCAAATCTGCCTATGTTTGAATTCTTACAGGATCAAACCCTATATACCAATGGATGGCTGCCCAGTCAGGCTATCCTAGAAGCAATGAATTACCAGCTTTTTTTCTCCTTATATCTAGCCATCTAGCGATAGTACATGCAAAGGTAGGCTGTGTGGTCTATAGTCTCATTGTACTTTTCAAAATCTAGCACTTTGAATTTAGGCTAGATAATGAGATGGGAAACTAATCCAAAAGATTTAGCATCTACAATCCCAAATTTGTCACTTCTTTTGATAGCCCGAAGGCATTTTTCTACTGATACTTGTCTAAGTCTTCATTATTTTTTGAATACCTCTTTGTTCTTTCTTACTCCATTTGCTCGTCAAGTTCTGGGACTATAGGTGTTGTCGATAAAGAGCCCACACCCAAAAATCCTTGAATCAGATGGGGTACCATTGCTTGTTTAATGTAAATGAATGGTTAAGTTCATAAGATCATCGTTACTAGAGGATATTATTCATTTGATGCTCTTTCCTGAGCATTGGTGGCTTCAGTACCACTGTCCAAGTCACTCTTAAGATTGATTGGTTCTTTTCTGGTCTTGACATGCTTACTTGCTATTTTTCCTTGAAAGCTTTAGGCAACGACTTAGTTAATTCTACAATCTAAGCTTGGAGTTCCTTATTCTTATAGAGTGATTGCTCTTGAGACTTCTTATACATGAGTTAAAGACATTCAATGCAAGCTTGGTGATTGTTTTCCATGGCTTTTCCAATGATGAATGATAGGTTCTATGTTTTAGAGCACCTTTACTTTAGATTATTACTGGATTAAACTTTTATGAATGTTTCATGAGCATGTTTGATGAGTTAAAGGTGAGCATGAATTCATGATAGTGGATGACTATTAACATAAATGAATAAAGCAATAAAAGATTTGGGTTAGTCTTTCAAATGCAAAAGGGACAATTAGATTAGAGGGTAGCTTCACCAATAACATTTTTCATTCAAACAGCAAAATATCCCGATTACACATGATTACATTTGAAAATGCTTAACATGGTTACATTGCTTTATCACATGTTCTAGGAAATACAATAATTCTTATTCATAGACTTCGAAGGGTAGGATGTCACATGTCAAGGATCATGCCATTTCCATCATATACTTGGCCTTTAACTAAGTTGCCTAAATCTACTCAGTGAAATGGTTGTAGTGGTCCTGATAATTTTGGCATACCTAATCAACCATCTACAGCCACTCTTGCTTTCATAGTTTAGAGGCTTTTAATTAATAAACCATCAACTTAGCCTTGGTAAACTTGTAGGGAATTCTCTAAATCTTGAATTATGAGCACAAAAGTCTCATTCTTGACCTAGTTTGCTCTCAAATCTCAAACTTGGGCTTTTAGTCATCCATTCTTCCTTTGGTAAGTTGATGTAAAGGCATGAGTTCTAACAAGGTTTTCCTTATTGATCTTGGCCTCTTCTTTCCATTGATGTAGCTCCTTTTCAAGGGCAGCTATTTCTACCTCCACTCTACTAATGACTTACTAAGCCACTAAAACTTACGTGCATTACTAAGTCCTACATAGTCTTTCATCAAACTCTCAAGATCCTCTTTGAAATGGTTTCTCTCTTTGACAACCTAGTTCATTTAGAGATCCATTTCTAGTTAGCTTTTTTTTTCACTTAAATAATTGATTTTGTTAGAGAAGGTTGCCTTTTCTTATTTGAACTTATGCTTAAGCAATTTAATCTCAAAGAAAATTTATTAACTCATACTTATGATGTTCCAACACCAGACAAGGGTAAAGCATCATTGATGCAATGGATTCTCCACTCATAATATCTTGGAGTCATATTACTTCTTCTCTAATATCTCCATATAGCAGGTTTGTCTTTAAGCAGGGAAAGCTAGCTGAACTTTTGACTTGTACTCGAACTCACCATAATCAAAATCCCACTGCTCAATGCCTTAAATGAAAAGCATAAATTGTTGGCAATAAAATTGTCGTAAGATTAGGATAGGTGTATAGCTAATGCTTCCCCATAATCCTATAAACAGCACACTAACTATAATTTCCACATAGGTATACGATTTTTTTTGGTGAAAACCAAGGGGCTTTTTGTGCCACTTTTTCCTTTCCAAGATTCAAGAATTTCTTGACCCATTGCTCTTTGGACTAGTTTAGGGCCATTCTTTCTTAAGGACCTTAGAGATAGGGTTGAAGTTAGGCAAGAAATTGTATGATGGTCTCTTTACTTCAAGGAAAAAGTGGCTGACAAACCAAATATGAAGAAGCAATGCGCATTCCATCACGTGACCCATCCTTATTTTCTTGCAAAAGTTGAGAGCGTCAATAATTTTAGTAATGATAGTGGATACAAGATTAATATTGTAGCACAATTAAGAAAAGAGATCTACTACTGTTCCTTCAACATAGCTTAATGTTTTCAAAAATATGACCAGATCATATATCGCTAGAGCATAGATATCTTGAATTTTTTTGATGTCAATTGTATTTACCATTGTTTCCTTTAAGCTAGCCCAAAGATGCACTCACTGTTCCCTTTTGTCTTGATATGACTTTTAATCTAGAACTCTATTGCCCAAGAATCTGAGATAATCTTTTCTTGAAAGTTAGATGTTGCAAAGCCTTATAAAATATTCTATCTGTCTTAGTCCTCTCTATCTTGAGTAACGCAACATATTCGTTAACTGTGGGGACTAAATCCTCGTAATTGAAAGTGAAGCATTGATATGCCAAGTTCAAAAACTGAGATCTGCTCACAACAGGACAATATCCAAATGGACTTGGGAGTAAAAGAGCTATGTCTTTCTACCTCTTCATGAATGATCCCTCGTAGATTATTCTAACTAGTCCATATGTTCTTCAGATCTTGCTAACCATTTTGATGCTACCCTATCTTGACCTTTTCATGCATCCTTAAGACATATTCGCATTTAAGAATGCCCTTATCTTCATGATGTTGGCGTTTCGACCATGCTCAGACTTCTTCATAAGGCTTCAAATTAGAAGTAGACTGTTGCTCTATGACTGACACCCTTGTTAAACATTAAACCATGGGCCAATTATCCCATAATGATAATGAATATGATGAAATGATTCATGCATCAAACAAAAAAGTAAAAGGGAAATGAATAAGTGACCATATGAAATAATAAGCATAAGAACAAGGGAATTAAAAAATAGCAACAAAAATGCATCACAAAAATTACCGACAACAGGTGATACGATGCATGAGGGAGAATATGACAATTATGAATATTTTGACATTAAACAAACATCATAACGGCATGTTTGAGTTAAATAAATTGCCTTTAACGAGGTGACACTATATCTTATAGGAATAAAAACTGACCGATTGAGCGGTAACATTTATTTGTCACTATTTATGGTGGCTACATGTTGAGCCATCATGTTGATAGCATGAAGGCTTGTTTGGGTCAAATATGTCCCTTTTAGGATGACATGGGGCATTTTAGGTAATGGCACTCGCTTGTCATCACCCCTTTATTGAAAAGGGTTAGCCATCGAGCATAATGGCATGCCTTAGAAAAAATAATCATGAAATAAAATGACAAAAGAGGGCGACAATGTTCACCCATCATTGACTCTGTAACCATTATATATAAGAGTAAAGGTAGGAAGTGTTTCCCTAAGTGACCCTATTTTTTAAATTATTCTAGCATCACTTCAATATGGTTTGACATGGTTTGGCTCATAGGATTCACTATATGGGTTTGAGTTTATGCCTAAATTGTTATCCGAATCGCTCTTTTATCTAGTAAAAATAGTCGAGACACTTCAATCCTAGGTTCATCATGGATTTGGCAGAACAGGTTTGATCTAGTGGATGTATTTTCCTATGCAAATGCGAAGGGGTGCTCATGAGAGACATAGGTAATTTACACCCTGGAAGCTCTTGCTATGCCTATGTGAAGGGGTACTCATGAAGGTGGATAGCTCACTCCCTCCTAATAGTTGGGATGCTAACCTTACCATGGAATTTTAGGGAGTCTAATGCAAATGCATGTGCATAGTGTATGTCGGGGAAACAATCAGAGCTTTTGTTTGCCCATTATTACCATACTTATTCGAATTTATATCTATTAAAAAACAAAGCAGTCTTTAGCATCACAAGATAAAACCATGAAAGGTAAAAGGTTAAAAGATAAAGATAAAAGGGAATTATATCTAAATAATGATTAAAACTAAAAAAAATAAGAATCGAGCAAGACATAACGAGTTGCAAGCCTTACTTTCTAAGTTATCCTTGATGGAGTTGCCAAATTATTACTATATACCTCTTTTTGTAATCCGAAGAGAGCATGCACAACTTAAAAAACATAGTGTGGGTATGTTGGTTGGAGCTTAAAGTTATCTCCTGATCGAGATTTGAATTTGGCATACTAATATGAAGGGAAAAAAGACCATCAAATGAATTGCTCATGCAACTAGTCTCGAAAAGCTACTACAAAGCAGCTATGAATTTAAAGTTGTCACCAGTTATTTTAGGCTAGGCAAGATCAGATGCCTATTGAAAATAATATTCTGAGTTACCAAATTGAAAATGTCAATTTTGAGGTCTGCAAGGTCTAGAGATTCAATGATTGGGTTTAGAAGTTGGTTACGCGTAAGAAAGGACTAGCACACCTACAATGCCTGAAATTAATACCCCTGGCTATGTCTCACTTCAGTTTTAGTTTAATCGATCCTATTTTATTATTATTCTGATATAATTCCCTTTAATGCATGAATTTTTGTGAAAATTGTAGATCCAAGTTTTGACAAAAATTTTAGATTATTGATATACCCTAGAGGTGTGGGAAACATAAGGATTTTTGATGAAAATTCAAATATTTCTAGATTAAATTTTAAAAATTTAGATATTTCATGTTGGACACTAGAGAAGTATTGGCACGGAACATTGCCTTATAATTTTTGAAAAGAATTTTTTAAAATATGAATGCACGATGGACTTTACAAAGGAAAATTTGTTAGTAAAACGAAAAAGAATGTAACAACATTGCATAAAAATAAACACAAAAAAAAGGGTTGATCAGAGTATATCTCATAATTGTCTTCCCCAAAATGATAATTTTAAGACATGTTCAAATTTTTAGTAAATTGAAAGATAGAAAAATGAGGTTTTGATTAGTGAACCCCAAGATATTTAGGAGAGATAATTTAGGTTTCAAGAGAAAATTTAAAAATAGGGTTGGAGTATCCCCTCAGTAGGCAAGGTTAAAGCATACCCAATGGTGATGATTTGGATGTGTCCAAAAGATGGTTTTGGTTGAAAAAGCTTTTGGGTAGTTTGGGAAGTTTGGGAAGAGAGAAAAATTTAGATTTTAAATGAAAAGTAGGGTTGGAATATCCCCTCGGAGAGTAGAGATGAAGGATTCCCTTAGAAGGTAAGGTTGGTGTATCCACAATGGTGCAAATTTTATGTCTAACAAAAAGTTTGATTAGGAATCTCAAAAAGATTTTGGAGAGAGAAAATTCAATTTTTGAATGAAAAGTGAGGTTAGAGTATCCCATCAGAAGGTGAAGTTAGAGTATCCTTAAAAGTGAAAATTTGATATTTTTGTAAAAAAGCAATACTTTGGAGAAAGAGGGATTTTGAGAATAAAAACCAAGAATTTAAATAAAATATATTTTTGTTTTAGCCTTGATCAAAATCTAGAAGGTTTGTGTTATAGTATCTAACTCCATAGGGAATCAATTAGATGTACTTTAAGATGTTTGAACATCTCGATAAAGATGGCTTCTGAAAACTTAGAGACATTTAGATGCCTCTAAGTAGGAATTTGAAAAAAATCAATTAATTTAGACTAATGCTGAAAATAAGGGATAGAATCACATTATCTTTTTTTTCAAATTTATTTCGAGCAAGTTCAAAGGTATTAGGAGTCCAATAAGGTACCATTGGAAAGGTGACTCGATAAGGTTTAATGTAAAAATATTCTAAAAATCCAAATTTCTTGGCTAAATTAATTTTTGAAATTGGGGTTGTTTCGACATTAATAGCATATGTCAGGGAAAGGCATACTAAACTTTGGAAAATTATCTTCAACTCATTAGGTATCATTAAATTACAAATTATACCTTTCCAAAAAGGGAATTTCATGAACATTCTAGGAAGAATATTTAAAAAATTCAAAAAAATCATTTGGTAGCTGAAATAGCCCAAACAAAATGCAGTTTGTTGGTTCTAAGAGGTCTAGTAATGATAATTCAAAAAATCATAACTCACTCATCCATAATGGTCTGTGTGCGAACAAGACATCATTAGAAAGATAATTCAATGTTCTCTGTAGAGAACATATAAAAAAATTCAAAAAATGTACTTGGGCTTGAAAACATTTTTTAGTGGTGGGTATACTGTAGTCAGAGCAAAAATAGAGGAGTTTTTCGATATGTTTGGGTTTTTTAGGGCTAAACTTAAGCCAAGGATGTTCGAACATTTGTTATAGAAAGGAATAGATGGCATAGGCATTGTGAATTCATTTCATAATCTCAAAATAGTTTTGGACAATGAAACAACCTATTGACCATGCCATAAATAAAGGCATTAAGCACTAGATTAAGGCCTAAATATTTTGAAATAAGTAAAAGGCTATTTATTTTGGAAACCAAAACTCATAACTTCATTAGACTATGAATCCAAACATAGAAAACTTGATTTATCCCAAAGATTGGAAGACCACTTATGAGAAAACATTAAATCCATGTTATTCTCTATTTATTAAAGGTAACATAGATTTAACTTGGGTTTTTTTTTTTAAATAAGATTTTGGACGTCAACAAGAAAACATTTTGATGAATATGTTAAAAAAAATATGACATGCATGATGATGAACATAGTTGATAAATTTGAACAAAAAGATGATATTTTGGCAAGGAAAATATGGAAAAGAAAAAATACAAGGAAATGAGTATGAAAAATACATAACATATTAACCTTATGAATGACATCAAGTTTATGCTATGACAAATGATATGAACATGTTTAAACGAGGAAAAACATGATGAAATTTTCAAGATGACATTTTTGTTCCATGAAACCTACCAGAATGCAATAAAATGCATGAATATGCTTAAGGCATGTTAGGATGAATATTCAAGCATGAGCTGAACATGTGAAGGTGGATGAAACAAAACAAGAAATGATGAACAGGGACTGTTGTGATGGTGAAATAAAACATGGCATGTCTGACCATCCAAGCTACATCAAGGCAGAAGAGAATCATCAAAATCCTAAGAGCACCACAACCAAGGCCACAAATATGCATGAGAATACATTAAAAAGTACTAAGAGGATCTAAATGTTGAAAAATAAAAAAAATAAATAAAGCAAGGGGAGAAAATATACCAAAAGCTTAAAGCTTTAGCCTTTGTCTTTGAGTAGCAACTTTGGACTCACCTTATTCATTCTTTAGTTATTGATTAGCAAGAAAATGATAAAAAAAAGGGGCTTTTTAGTTATGGTGTTGATGGAAGGGAGTTTTGAGAGGAATGATGAGTGGAATAAAGGGTTTTAAAAGGGTTTTTAGTGGTAGTTTTAAGGAGCTACGAGAATAGGGAAGGGTTTTTGGTTCTTTGGAAGCTTAAGAATATTAAGAGAATGTATGAAAGTGGGTGTTTTCTATTGAAAATGTGTATATGTAGTGTGTAGAGTTTTGTATTGTTTATATCTTGTCCTCTCAGCTGAGCCAAATTTGGCATATATAGCCATGTGAATATGAAGACAAAAGATGCAAAAAGCAAAGGTATTATAAGGTTCTGGTGCATGTACCTCATGCAAAGATAAGGTACTATGCTTAGTTGCCATGCAAACTTATTGGTTTGCTTAGCAAAATAGTGGATCAGGGGGCCACTTTATGCAGCTAAGCATTGAGAAAATCAGTCTTTCCTTCTAGCAACTTTCATAATGTCAAAATTTTCCCTTATTATGGCTATTTGGGCCTCAAAAATTTGTTCAAATCCAATCACAAGTCCAAAGCTAAGGCTTGGCATGAATTTTAATGATTTTTGGTGCAAAAAACATGTTTAAGTTAGATTTTTGGATCAATGGTACAAACACTAAAAAATGGTTCAAGCTAGGTAAAAATGCTTGTTGTATCGATACAAAACATTTTGTATTGATGCATAAGGCAAATTTTGCCCACCAGTATTGATACAATGAAGTTTGTATTAATACCAAGAACCAAAATGTTCCCAGTCTCAAGACTTGGGGACTTGTATTGATACCACAAAGGCTTGTATCGATACTTTTGCTTGTGTATTAATAAATTTGGCCAAAAATCATAATTTTAGCTACTACCAAGGCCTGTATTGATACAAACATGCTAAGTGTTAATGCCACAGCTTAGGTATCAATACCAAACCCTCTTATATTGATGCTAAATATGAAAATTTAAATTTTTTGTGATGTGAGAGCTTGGTATCAATAATTATGCACCAATGTAACTTGCATGTACCTTATGTTCTCTAAATACCTTACTTTGGTTGAAAATAATGGAAACTAACCTATGCTTATCTGCATGACTCCAAAGATCCTAGAATAATGATCTCTAATGCCTTGGATGATGGCCCAGATAAAATGGGGTATTTACAATAATCATTCCTATAGGACTTTCTTATATATACATTCAATAATAAGCATATGTACATTTAAGGTTGAAGGTCATACATATAGTACAAGTATTCATTATATCTTGAGTGTTGGACTTCAAATGTGCACATTTACTGATTTTTGGTACAATTCAAGTTTAGGTTATATTAAAATAAATGTCATACTATTATACAATTACACCCATGTCAATTCTTCATTCAACTCTTGGTTTGTACATTGACTTTTAGTGTTATGTACATTCAATTACACTGATATGTACATTTAAATATACTCATACTTTATTTTAGGTGATTGCCATAGAAAAATTGTTATTTTTTTGTAGCATTAGTATTTAATTGAGGATTATAGTTTCACATCATTTCCCCAAAGACACTATAGGTTAAGGGTGTACATTTCACTTATAGTCTTTTGTTCATGCATCTTAATCATATCTACATTGGGTCATATATATATAACACGCGATTATCATCTTATTAGTGTTCATAATGTGCATGATTAGTATTTAGTTATTTGATATGGTTTAAGATCATATGGTTATATGTACATTCATTTATGGCCATCTGTACATTTACTTATGGTAATATGTAAATTCAGTTATGATCATATGTATATTCAATTATGATTATATGCATATTATAAGTTATTGACATCTCGTCAGTGTTGGTAATGTGCATAATTAATATTTGATTTTTAGATATGGTTTTGGGTTTTATGGTCATATATATATTCAGTTATAGTCATCTGTGTACGCAGTTATGGTAATATGTACATTCATCACATGATTTTATGTATATTCAGTTATTATCATATGTACATTATAGGTGATTGTCATGTTATCAGTGTTGATAATGTGCATAATCAGTATTTATTATATGATACGATTTAGGCTCATATGCTCATCTGTAGTTCAGTTTAGTTATTTTTACATATATTTTTGTGACCATTTGTACATTTAATTATTGTTTTATGTACATAAAGTTATGGTATGTATATTAGTTGTGATCATCTTCTTAAAATTATCCATACATTTTTAAAATAATTACTTTCAAAATATAGAATTAATATTAAAATATTAAGTAGCTATTATTGGGAATTATATAGCTGTTATTAGAATTTTGGTTGTTATGATAATCATTTAATGTCCCTTTACCTGATCAAAAACTCAATTTCATTTAAAGCTTGTATATTCCCTATTTCATATACAACATATAGAACCTCCATAATACTTTTTACGTTAAAGTAATTGTTATTAATTATATGAAAATGGAGTTTTATTTTTATCCTTATATTTTCCCCATTAATTACTCCACTTTTACCGTATATGGCATGGTTTTACAATTAAAAGTAACTACTAGTAACCATCTTAAAAAACTATTGTAGTTTAAACTGTATATATATTCGCCATTGGAGTGACAACTTCCATTGTATTTTTTTTTTTTTTTTTGGTTTTTTGGATTCAATGTTAACTACTAGTAACCATTTGTAATTAGGCCTTGGTTGCAATGTAATGGAAATTATCTCAATTAATTTTCAAGACCTTTTGCTCAAAGTTATTTAGGCATGTGCATATGTAGATCCTACTTACTGTGGTCTAAGAAATGGAAAGAATCAATATAGGGCAATTATCCATATTACATCACTCATGAATCAAAAAAACTTGACAGATATTCCTAAAAGTGAGTTTCATGAAGATCAAAACAACAGCAGAAGTGTTTGCAATTAAGAATACAATTACTTATATGAGATAACATTTTAGGTTTGAGATCAATGACTATAACTATGACATGTTCCTACACTACAAAGAGATGTATAGTAAATAGAAACCTATCAATGCTACATGCCATTCCCTTGTTGAAGAACTCCAACAGACTTGTTAGATGTATATGGATAAATATACAGCTGAGTTTGAGGCAGGAATCGAGATGAAGATAAAAGTGATGGAGAAGCTAAAATCCATGGTAGATAGGCTTAAATAGGTTTAAAGATTGGCATGCCAAGTTTACAAATTCAGCTGTTTATGTTGGTAATGCATGTTAGTCCTTATTTGCTTCTAGACACCTTCAGCTTCAACTTCTTATAATATTTAATGATTAGTAGCAACATCTAAACTTCAATTTATTATTATAGCCAGAGAAGAGTGCTTCAAATCAAATATGTTACTTCCATTACATTATGTAAATGCAATGAATTTGTATTAACAGAAGATGATGCTTAGTCAAACAAAGCAACAAGGACTAAAATAGTTTGTTGAAATAAGCATCAATTATAAATTGTTCAATATATGTTATTTATAGAAAATAATACAATGTTTAGTTCAGGTAATATCAAAGCTTAACTCTAACAATTGTCATCTATTGGATATCTTTATTAATTAGGAAATAATTCCTCTACTTTCTCCCTTAACATCTATTTGGATGTTTTAGCAAATTCTCTACTATTGCATAACAAGTCAATATATAGACCCAGCCCTGAAAATTTGTCGATATTAAAATGAATCAAAACAATTGTACAGAATCATCAATAATCTTAGCACGCTTTAGAGTCCATGAAAGCAAAAATTTTTACTGCATGTGATCTTGGTGTGTTGTTCGTATCAAGGATAGAGGGAAGAAAATAGCATACATGGAGGAGTGATTGAGGAAAAAAGGATAGTCATATACATTCCAACATTTGCCTTATGATTCATAAAGAAAAAGATGATTGTCATAACCCACGTAGCTCGTTGTCCAAGTTTTCAATTTTTTTCCCTTTGTACCTGATACCGAATCAAAAACTATGAAGGCATGCAGCAAAGATTTTTTGTTTCATAGTTACTCATGGTTTGTAGTTGACATAATTACTAGATATGCAACGAAAAATTATGGCTTGATTTAATACAAGCAAAATTCTAAGGATAGGACTCATGCTCATTTAGGAATAATTGCCAGCAGTGGCAATTTTACAAGGAGCGCACACTGCCATTGGCAAAGAAAAAGGAAAAATGATTTGTTTAATTAATGGCATCAGACCAACGGACACTAATTGTTAGTAAATAGCTTTGAAAATGACGTTTCCTTTTGTATGGAAATGAAAGTTATTTCGAGATGGAGTGTTAGATTTCTGATAAGAAGGGTCATGCTGATGAAGATAATATCTATTAAATGGAAGTGACGTGTCTTGGGATAAATCCTGGATACAACTAGTTAGCTCCTATAAACAAGCTATAAAACCAACCGAGGCATGCTAAAAGGTTAAAGCTCTATATACGCGATTTGTTTGTATAAAATTGAATGTGTGGATTGGCTTATAAGCATGTGCAAAGCACATTTATTTTAAGAAGCATGTTGTTCATATGCAAAGAATGTCCATGGACCCCTATCATCTTATGAATGCATAAAAAAGAGACGTACCCCACAAAAGAATCAATTCCCCCCGAATGCATGTGCAAAAACTTGTGGAATCATTTCAAGGAATATATTCTTTAAGTACTAGCTTACAAAACTGTATGTAATATCAAAACTTTGAATAAGGAAACTATATATGCATTCAATCAAAGGTCATATATGTTAGAAAATATACTTTCATTATCAACGTATTCCTTCAAGTTTCAACTTAATTTGTTACATAATTGTTTCCTAGGCTCACATTAACCATTCATATCGAAAGGAACGAGAAAGTAACTCAAAAGTCAATTCCTACATTATATTAGAAACTTGTACATATAATGATTTATCAATGTAATTACTTATTGGATTTAGCAAGGATTTGCATGGCCTGTCATCCAAACAATGTGTTAGATTCAGAATAACCTTTATCTCTTAGTCTGCCATATCTATCCCAAAGATTTTGTAGATCCTTTAACATCAAGGGCTTAGCAGGTTTGTCAAAAATGCTATTTTTGATTTTTGTATAGTGGCATACATCCTACAAATTGATCAACAAATCGATATGTCAGCTATATTGCATAATTTATCTTTGAACATTTGATGAAATTGGAACAATATTTCTTCAATTTACCCAACAAAACAATAATCTCTCTTTCATATCACTTGGCAAATACGTAAAAACACCATCCAAGTTTTTCGTGCGTGTACATATGACCTATATGTTAGAAAATCCCAAGTTTACAACAACTAATTTGTTAGTAATTAACGAATATTAGTTTATGGTTTAGGGTTTAATAATTATCGCTAGGGTTTAAAATATGGCATACCTGCTTTTTAATGACAAAACACTAACTTCAAAGGTGTCGAAGCAAAACCATATAAAGTCATCATAAAATAGCCTCCTCGAAACTGAGAAATTGTGAAATTTATACATTAGGAGTTTTAGATATTCAGGAATTTACGAACTGATTCTAAAATAGTTTGTTGATGAAGTGAATGTAATATGCTACAACCATACCACTACTGGAATGATTGCCTTACTTGCCTGTGTATAGATTTTTCTCCCCTTGAAATCCTTTAGACAGTTTGACGAATGAAATATATATGCCAAGACCCCATTGACATCAAGGAATTAAGATTCTTCATCTTTCCCTCATGCTAAGGATTATTATAATTTAGTCTTTATAATGTCCATTAATAGTCGAGATCGTTAGTTGGTCCAGATATGGTAATTTCTTATGCACTCCATAACTAAACTAAGCAATGGCAAGGAAAATAGGAAAAATTTTTATCAATGAAGACCTTTCCTAATTCATATATCAAACTGGTAATTTCTACATACCTTATCATTCCAATTATGCTCTCTCTCAGTAATGCCAATGTTATCTTCATTTGCGGTTGCACTTGAGCCAAAAATTTGGTCAGATATTTTGCCTGCAACCTCGTTTTTCACAAAATTAACCGAAAAGTAATCTATCTGCCCATGCTTGCGACATCTAAAATCATTCTAACATGATTTCCTCTATTTTTTCAATTTTTGTCCTCAATGATGCTATGTTGTCCTAAACATCCATCATTGTTGCTAAGACATCATTTCTAGCATGTGTGCATGTTATGGTCGATGCCGAAGGTCCATTTGACTTTGACCTTTTCTTTTACTTAGTTTTTGTTCCATTCCCTTACGTCCCTTGATCAACGTCAAAGCCAGCCTTTATCAGGATTATCTTCCTTATTCCATAAGTTTTAGACACTGAAGTTCCTATTTCATTTATGGTACTAACTTTGCAACATTGTACGAACTCAGATATAATGGATGTATAGGGAAGGATTATCTTTTTCGTGTTGTAGGCTACCATGATTTTTGATGGAATAATGAAATGAAACCATGGATTTTTACCTCTCATCAAGCAAGAGATAGCCATATGTCTTCGTGAGTCACTGTGGCAATTTTCCCTCCTCTGAGGATCAATATGTGAACTACAATCAAGTGTAGCAGTCTTTTGTGTATATGTAGACGTTGGCATTAGTCTTGTTTTAGAAATGGGTCCTTAAAGATGATTTTTGCATGATCTAATATAGACCCATTTATATACTATTCAAAATTATTATAAGGCATAAATCCACCCCAAATGCTTCACACAAACTTTTAGGACTAACCAATAATTCCTTCTAACCAACATATGTGTTAAAATAACTTACATACACAATCTTTGCAATGTTTTTAAAACATTCTGGTGCACTATCAATCCTTCCTGTATCAATGTTATTATAAAATAATTACAATAATATCTTATAGTACTTATTCGATGGTTCTAGCAAATTTTGTAACGAATAGAGTTTGAAAGTATCAAGGTATGGAAAATTGATTTGTTGAAGAAGCTTGATATTAATATGTCATCCTCCAAGCACCCTTTTTGACCCAAACCCATCACAAAAGTGGTATTCCTACTCTGAAAGTTTGAAGTCTTTCATCACTTCCTAAGATTGAACCTCTGTAACAGTTTGTGTTCCACATTTTTTTCTTCCACAGTTGTCCAGGTTTCTTTCTCTTCACGAGCCCTCTTGTCAATTTATGTCTTCAGTGTCATGTTTGAATTACTGACAATTGGATTTTGGTCATCATGGTTTTCAGGGTGTGGCACTGGTGATTGATAATTGCAGATTAATATGGAAAGGATTTTGGGGTTTTAAGGAGTCGATTCTTAGGTAAATTTCAAAATAATTGACCTCTTATGCTAAACAAAGAGTCATTTCAAGAAGTAAGAGGGATCGATTTTTTTCTTAAGGTGGGAGCCGATTCTTAAAAACATGGAGTGGATTCCTTCTTAAGATGGGATCCGATTCTAAAAAATAATGGATTCGATTCCCTGACAAGGTGGGAGCCGATTCTTCAAAGCATAATAATTTAACATCAATTTAAATAATCAATAATATAAATAATATTTAATAAATGATAATATAAGTATAGTAACAATACATAATATATAGATAATTAAGAATGTAGATAAAATTATCCCCCAATTATTAAAATCATAAATAATGATATTGATAATATTTTCATTAGATAAAAATATAACCCCCTTATTTAATCTAATATAGATATACGAATATGAAATTTCAAATATTAATGATATTGTGGATTGTATAGTTTCCCTCCAGTTCTATAATGATAACATAGATATAATATTATAATATATTATTGTTAAATAGGGGATATTTGTATGCATAGTACTTTTTCTTAATGTGAGTCGGTTCAAAAATGGTGGGAGCCAGTTCCTCATGTCGTATAAATGGGTAATGGAATGATATTTATGCCTCCTTTACTTTTGCACAATTACTCAACCATAAAGCCATACGTCCATGCATAATTTGGAAGCTTTGCATAATTTATCTAGAATTACGCCCCTACGCAACTCAGCCTTGGCTTGCATACTTTGGAAGCTTCCCTCCACTTTTGAAAGCCTTCATTCTTAATATCGCAAGTTTGTCCTTTCATGACTCATGCGGGGGGGCTCTTTCTCGTTTGATTATAACTTGCATTATCGATGGATTCTAGTCTTCCCACCCCTCATTTCAAGTTGTCTTGCTAGTTCCTTTTCTTTGTACCTGATCAAAATTAATATTAGAGCTAGCTTTAAGCCAGAATAAGGAGTTTCTAAGTTAGGAAATGCAGTGTATCTATAGTCCAATAATTTTTATAGAAATTAATGTGTATAAAATTAAGTTGTAATGACTTATCCACTCTAAACAAACATGTTTATTGTTTTTGCCATATTAATAAGGAGATCGTCATTACTAGCAACTCTTTGGAATATCATGGTGGAGCAAGAGTTAGGGTGATGATTTGTGAGAACATTACATTTAAAGCATTACACGGATGTATTGGGGATAAACTAGGAAAGAATGTTGACCATCATATTTTTAGATATACATTGGGGTTTCAGCTTTTGCTTATAGATTTTATCAATGATGCTGGTTTAAAAGATTTGGTTGAGTTTAGTGAAAGGAAGTCAAATTTGTATATATTGGACCATGAAGATTTTCATGCCTAGTACAATGATGGGACAATGGTTTAACCCATTAATGTCCTCTACTCAGGGTGAGTATGAAACTTTCAACAAGTTACCAGACTCATTTAACCTTCATTGTATATCAAGGTACTGAGTACTTATTTTTTATTATACAAATGACTTCTGTAGTGGACCTACAGACAATGAAAGCATGAGTGATAAACACTGTTCCAGGGGATTGAAACACTGTTTCCCTCACTGATTGTGCAGGGGATTTCATCTTAACAGTGGCTGTAAATGTACTGCATCCATGAAAGATTGGTTTGTCAACGGCATTGAAAAATCAAATCATAGTCAAAAATAAAAAATTTAAAAATGTACCGGTATTGAAGCTTACACTTTATCAGTATAATGTTACGAATGGATCCACATATAAGTTCAAGAAGAAAAACAAGTTATTCATAATCGTTGACTGTAAGGCAAAGGGCTGCCCTTAACATTTAACGTATAGGATGGAAGCAAAATAGTTTAAGGTTATCAGTACCTTTATAGATCAACACAACCACAACGTTCAAGATACGATTAATGGAAGACCTCATCAGAAGTCCAAGTTTACTACTGCCATCATCGTAGAGAAATTAAATTTGTAGCCAAACACTAGCCCACATCAAATTCAAATAGTACTTAAAGCAAACTGTGGAATTTGGATAACATACAAATAGGCTTGGTTATGTAAAGAGCAATCTATGAAGATGTTGCATAGGAAGGCCCAAGACTCATGCAGATTAGTACCATAGATGTGTGAATAAATTTAGGATGCTGACCCTCAAAGCATGGCCATATGCATGTACTATACATAAAGGCATTTCAAGCAATTATTTATATCGTATGGATGCAGCATTATAGGTTTTCTAAATGGCTACCGAGGCATGGTTTTTATTGATGGCTACAACTTGAGCAAACCTTTTAAAGGGACTTTATTATTAGCTAGCTCCATTGATGCAAATAATCAACTTTTCCCTTTGGCATTTGTAGTAGTCACCTCTAAGGGTTTAGATGACTAGATATGGTTCTTGAGGAATTTAAAGTCCAATGTTAATAGAGATGCATTTGTTACCGTAATATATGGTAAGCACCAAAATGTCATTACTGTCATAAGTGAGATATACAGCATAGCCTCCCATGCATATTGCTATCAACTATCGAGGAAAACTTTTGTTTTGAAGTTAACAAAATGATGGCATATGGGAAAAATATGAAGGACTAAGCATTGGAAGTTATTAGATGCACTGGCCTATGCTAGACTAGAAGTAGATATGACATTGCAATGAATAATTCGACCACGTACAAAAAATGAGCTCACTAATTGGGTGGTAAACAACCAACCAGAACATTGGTTGTTGTTAAAGTTTGGGCAGCATCATTGGGACCACATAACAACAACTGTGGCTGAGTCCTTCAATGTGTGGTTAATGAAGGAAAAGAGGCATAGCATAATTACCTTTATCAATAAGCATGGGGAAAAGTTGTTGCAAACAAATTATAAATCAAATATTACATAAAGAATTAGAAGAATGGAGTGAGGCAAAATGTGGATATAAAATTATAAGAGAGTATAGGCAGAGGCAAATACTTTATCGTCTCTCCTTACAGCAATTTCAAGGTTAAGGTGTGTTAAGGTGGAAAGATGTTGTCGTTAACTTGGCTATCCAAGAATGCACCTACTTAGCTTGGCAAATGAATGGACTGCCTTGTGCGCATGCATGTCATGTCATCGACATAAAACATGGAGACATATATGCATTTGTTGAGGATTGTTATACATTAGTTACATAGGAGTGGCTTTATGTGGTGAATGTGGCTCTAGTTGTAACTCATAACCCGTAATATATGCCTCAATTGGACAAGGATGAATGTATTTTTTCTTAAATTGGACCTCAGATATGACAATCACGTAAAATGTACATATGATAATAAGTTAATGCACATTTGACCGTAACTCACATTTGGCTATATGAGCATAATAGAATGTACTAATGTGTTAGATGAGTGTAGAGAACATTAAAACTTAACTATATGTACCCTCATGTAAATGTACAAGGGACCATAAATAAATGTATAGATTACCATAACTGAATGTAGAGATTAGTAAAACTAAATGTACAAATGACTATGACTAAATGTACAGATGATCAGAAATGAATGTATAGGTGACAAGAACCGAATGTACCTTAAACTTAAGGGCCGTTATCGTATAAAAATGTTAGATAGCAATTTTTTTCTTGAGATGGACCTCAGATATGACAACCACATAAGATATACATATAATAATAAGCTAATGTACATTTGACTATAACTTACATTTCGTAGTATGAGCATAATGAAATTCACTTACGCATTGGATGCATGTAGGACACATTGAAACTCAACTATATATACCCCAAGTAAATGTATAAATGACCAAAAATGAATTTATGGATCACCATAACTGAATGTATAGATGAGTATAACTAAATATATAAATGACTATAAGTAAATGTACGCATGACTAATATGAATGTACAGATAACAAAAATCGAATGTACCCTAAACTAAAGGGCCATTAACCCTATGAAAATGTTAGGTGGCAATATTTTTCTTGAGTTGGACCTCAGATATTACAATCATGTAAGATGTACATATCATAATTAGTTAATGTACATTTCACCGTAACTCACATTTCGCGGCATGAGCATAACTAAATAGCCTTTATACGTTAGATGTGTGTAAGAAACATTGAAATTCAACTATATATACCCCTAAGTAAATGTATAGATGACCAAAAATATATATACAGATCACAATAACTGAATGTACAGATAAGTATAACCAAATGTGCAGATAACTATAACTAAGCGTACAGATGACCAGATATGAATTTACAAATAACAAAAACTGAATGTACACTAAACCTTATGACTTTTAACCATATTAAAATGCTAGATAGCAATTGTCCATATTAGTTGGACCTCAGACGTGACAATCACGCAAGATGTATATATAATATTAAGTTAATGTACATTTTACCACAAGACACATTTGGCGCTATGAGCATAGTAGAATGCATTTACTCGTTAGAGGCATGTAGGAAACATTAAAACTCAACATTTATACCCTTAAGTAAATGTACAGGTGATAATAAATAAATGTATAGTACATCATAACTAAATAACATATAAGTATAACTAAATGTATAGATGACTATAGCTAAATATACAGATGACCATAAATGAACATATAGATAACAAAAATTGAATGTATGCTAAACCTTATGACCTTTAACCATACGAAAATGTTAGATAGCAATAACGCACATTAGTTGGACCTCAGACATGACAATCACGTAAGATGTCCATATGACAATAAGTTAAAGTACATTTGACCATCATACACATTTGGCAACATGAGCATAACGAAATGAACTTATGTATTAGGTGCGTGTAGGAAACATTAAAAATCAATTGTATATACCACTAAGTAAATGTATAGGTGAGTACAAATGAATGTGTAGATCACTATAACTAAATGTACAGATCAGTATAACTAAGTGTACAAGTAACTATAACTAAATGTACATATAACCAAAAATGAACATACGAATAATAAAAAACGAATGTACACAAAATCCTATCAAATGTAACTCTATGAAAATGCCAAATAGCAATTGTACACATTAGTTGGACTTCAGACATGACAATCACGTAAGATGTACATATGATATTAAGTAAACACATTTGACTATAACACACATTTGGTGGTTTGAGCATAACGGAATGCACTTGTGCTTTAGATGCGTGTAGGAAACTTTAAAACTCAACTATATATACCCCTATGTAAATGTACAATGACCATAAATAAATTATGGATCACCATAACTAAATGTATAAATGAGTACAACTAAATGTACAGATGATAAGAAATGAATATATAGGTAACAAAAACCAAATATAGGCTAAACCGTGTGACTGTTAATCGTATGAAAATGTCAGATAGCAGTTATGCACATTAGTTGGACATCAGATATGACAATCACATAAGATGTATGTATGATAATAGGTTAATGTACCTTTGACCATAACCGAATTTCCATATAAGCATAATAGAATGCATTTACACATTACATGTGTGTAGGAAACATTTAAACTCAAATGTATATACCCATAAGTAAATGTATAGATGACCATGCATGAATGTACGTTTTACCATTACTTAATGTACAGATGACTTTAACTGAATGTATAGATGACTTTGAGTAAATGTATAGATGACTACAAGAGCAATAACCCAATGTACAATAAACCATATGACCCAAAACCATTTGAAAATGACTAATATCAATGTTTTGCACATTACTTGAAATAATGTTCTATAGATAATGTTAGATGTACATAAAATTTACAAGTTACTATACATTTAAGCATAACTGAATTTCGTTCATAGTATCAAAGGAAGTGTTACAAAAGATAGTTCCCTTTAGTATAAACCATTGTAGAGAGGTGGTATATAAAACATTAATCTGTACATAGAAATAGAATAATAAATATTAAATAAAATGTATTCCTCACAACTGATATGTTTTACTATAGCTCTTGGAAGAAGTGTTAAAGCATGTAATTTTAGGCTGCCAATTTCCTATTGTTAGGTTTGTATATGTCATTTGATAATTAAGTAGGCCATTTATACATCAACACCATGGTATAAAAGAAATACTAGCAATATATGTAAGTAATCTACATGAAAAAAGCACCAATTTAATTATGCAATAAAGCAACGTAAAAGCATATTAGATCATATAGACATTGTA
>JBBYHM010350463.1:4683-24267 GCA_038381775.1 Adansonia rubrostipa
CACGACTTAAAATAATAAAAGAAATGATAAAATTCTCGACGAGAAAATATTATTTGGATCGGGACTCTTTTCCTTTTGATGTGATCATGGGGCTCTTGATCATTGAGGGAGCCCGTTGGATGAATCGCTTGTCTAACTGATTTTGGATGGCCAACATTTGGAGTCGCCACCAATCATTGGGGCTAGATGTGATTGGATGTCTATTGAAATAGATATTTCGAGTTATGAAACTTAGAAAATTGATTCCAAGATCTATATGATTCAAAGATTCTATGATAAAGTCTGAGAGTTGGTTATGGAAGGTGAAGGATTAGCATTTCCACGACGCCCTAAATCAGTACCATCTAACTATGTCTTATATTGATTTTTGGTTTTCTCTATTTTAACTTGTCATTATTTTTTATATCATTCCCTTTTATGCATGAATTTGCAAGAAAGTGATAAGTTTTAATGAAAATTTTAACCTCGTAGGCTTCCATAGAGGTGGGAAACATAGAGATTTCAACAATAATAATTTACATATTTAATTTTAAAAAACTAGATTTAAGTGTAAAGCATTAAAGGGATACCAACATGAAACATTACCTTTTGTGATTTTCAATAATGATTTTGAAATATGAATGCAAAATGAATACAATGAAAAAAAAAGGTGTTAGTAAGGCATAGGAGAAATTAAGATAATATTGCGTAAAATAAATCACCCAAAATGAAGAAGAAGGATTAGTTGACATGTATCTCCTAATTGTCATTGGTTATTTAGAAATAACCAAGTTAACAATTTTTTAGACGAGTTTTGATTCATTGGTTGATTGAGGCGTGAAGGCTAGGTTTGGATTTTGAAAAATTCAGAGAACTCTAAGAGGAAAAAAAATTTGATTTTTGACGATTTTTTAAAAGAGGAGATTAAAAAAAATAAGTTGACAAAGATTTGATAATTTCTTAACAAAATGACATTTTTTGATTTTTTTGACAAAATTGATGATTTTTAATTAAAAAAGTGGGAATTGATAAAAAATTAAGGATAATAAAATTTGAAGGATGCTCGTGCTTTGATTTGAGCCTAAGGGGGTTGACACATGTTTTTAGACTCAAATGTCTTAGAGAAGGAATTCAGGGAAATCAATTAATCTTGATTAATGCTGAAAATAAGGAGATAGCATTGCATTATGCACCTTCTCGATTGTATTCCGGATTGATATAAAGGTTTTAGGAGCCGTATGAGGTACTATTGAAAATGTAACTCGATGAAGAATAGTTTAAAAATATTCCAAAATATACCAAAACTTCTTAAGACGAAAATTTCCTAAAAAATGCATTTAGGTTATCGGTTTTTTTTGTGCTCAAGTTGTATAATTTCAATTGTCAAGCTTGTATTTTTTTTTTTAATTTTTTACTTTTCTTAGCTAACTAAATCAATCAAACTAAATTTTCTAGGGAGATGATTTTTCTGGTGCAACAGAAAAAAATGATTTTGTCCCTTTGTAATCATGTATAAACTGAATTAGATAATAAAAAAGTTTAATGGATCTTCTTTCTATTGCCATTTTTATTTTATTTTTTGATTTTTTTAAAACTAAAACATAAAACATGCTATTTTTTTACTTCCAATTTTTTAAAAATTGTTCATTAAGTTCTAATGGATAAGAT
Source organism: Adansonia rubrostipa (assembly GCA_038381775.1). Taxonomy (NCBI): domain Eukaryota; kingdom Viridiplantae; phylum Streptophyta; class Magnoliopsida; order Malvales; family Malvaceae; genus Adansonia; species Adansonia rubrostipa. The sequence goes on from JBBYHM010350463.1 coordinate 6,331, forward strand.
TTTACAAATGAATTTAGGTTTAACTCAAATGATTTATCTATTTTTTTTAAAAAAAGAGTTTTAGCGATTAAAATTTAATCTTCAACACTTGCAAATTCTTTTTCCGTTAATTCTTTCAAAATTTGTTCTCAATTATAACAAGAAAAATTGTTACAAAATATTTTTTAAATGACTATTGAATTCAATCTTTTTCTTGATATATATTAATATGAAAAGTTAATCTATTGGTAAATATTAATACCTTAAAATATATTACTACAAGGAATTGCTGGATATATAATGAAAAATCAAATATTAAGAAAGATAAAAAATTTGGGATTCCTTGAAATATTGAACAAATAAACAATTATATTTATGAATAAAGTATAGTCATAAAGAGAAAGATCTTTTTGGTGATGAAATTATTTTTGACAGAACAATTTTGCTAGAAATACTTTTTTTTATATAATGTTTGGCAAAAAGTTTAGACTTTTAGTGGTGGATTTATTTACTCTTAGTGATGGAAATTGAGTATTGCAATAGAATTTTTTTCGTTACTAAAAGTTTTGTAGATAGATTGGTCATTCGCACCAATTTTTTGCACTTAGTATTTCATCTATTAGCAATGAAAATTTCCATCATAGAATATATTTAAATTAAAATAATTTTTAGAAGAAAAGTTTTCCATTGTATATTAAATTACATTGTTTTTGGGGATTTTTCGATGAAAATTTTGTTCAAACTTAAATTTTATTCACATGTTTAATTTTCAAAAGAAAGAAATTGTTTGAAATAGTATTTTTGATGGAAAATTAATCCAAAATTTGAAATTTAGGCCAAAAGTTTGGGCCGTAAAATATTTTAGTGACATAAATTTTCATCAGTAATAATGAAAATTTTGTTGCTAATGCTTTTGGACAAAATGAAGTGGCCTAACCCTCACTTTTTTTTTTCTATCTTTCTTGCCTTCACCATTGTGCCGCTTGTGGTCGACTAATACCCCGTAAGCCATCCTACTGTTAGGTTTGTAAATGTATCAAGCTTGAACAAATAGACTTTTGTACATGTTCGTTCATTTATTTCTTACTCATATTCGTCAAGAAATTTAAAATTGCGTTCAAGCTTTATTCATTTAAAATTAAATGTTTTCATGTTTGTTGGATTTATTCACAAATAGTAAATGAATATGTTTATGAAGATATAAATTGAACATGTTCATAAACAATTAAATATTTGTTTGTGAATAATAAATAAAGAAATCTAAACAAACAAACAAATAAATAAATACATATATTTCTTAATTTTAAATATCAAATAATAAAACATTAAATATTATTAAATAAATAAAAATAACAAATTATTATTAATTTCATTATAATCGAATATCAAATGATCATTAAACGATTATTAAATGAGTTTTAAGTGATTTATAAATGAACTTGCTCATGAACGTAAATGAATTGAACATATTGTGTTTAAGTTTGGTTAGTTTAATAAAATAATCTTAAAATCTTATTTATGTTTGGTTATTTAGCTTGATAAATGAACGTAAATCTTCTTAATCAACTACTCATTAAGCGTTTCATTAATTTACAACCCGATCTACTATTCAAAGCCTTTTGGTCATTCGTTTGCTAACAAGCTCCTTTTTTCTCTTTATTATTTTCTCTATTCTTTCTTATTTTTTTCATCATTTTGGCTTACACTTTGAACTTTTCTACAGCAGGTTGAATTAGCCACCATGTGCAATCACCATCTCTACCACTTTCTTGGTAAGTTCTATTTATTTTGTTGATTGCCCATTGTGTTTTTTTATTGATTATGTTGCTATATGTTAATTTTATTGCTTTTGTCTATTGTGTTTCTACTTGTTTTTATTGCAACAATTTCAAGGGATTTTATGATTTTTTATCAAGGTTTCCAATTAAAACATTAGTGAATTTTTTGTTGTTATTACGTTATATGATTTTTTTTTACAAAGTTTGTTTTATTCATTATTAATTTTTTTATAATTTGTAATTATTTTATTTAATTTTGAAGTCAATATCAAAATTTCAAAATTTATAAATATCATCAATGCAATGTTTATTGTGCTAGGGTTATGTACTTAACATTTTTAATATTAATTGTATAATATGTATATTGTATTTATTATGTTTGATAGCTTAATTAGGCTAAGATAGTGGATGTGTGTAAAATCTTGGACGTATGATCAATTAGGCAAGGATGGGCATATAACTAACAAGTTTATAAAATAGAGTAGTTCTTTCTTGAACAAAGCAAATGGACTTTGGATGTCAAAAGCACATAACTTTATATGTGATAACTCTATAAAATAAAGTTATTTAATCTTATTATACATATTAAATTAGCTAGATCTTAGAGATTTTTATTTAAAATTTCATTCATATTTAGTATCTTTTTAATTTAGGAATGGTTTGTTTAATTTTTTTTATTTTTAGTAGTTTTTAATTTAGTCTTCTTTACATTCTTTATATTTTGATTACTTAGTTATTTAAATATTTTTATATTTTTGTAAGTTAAAATCCAAAAGAGTTTTAAAAAATACAACAACTTAATGAAAATGGAAAGTGGACTCAATCAAATAGGGTGGTTCCAAGTTTGAAATTTTCAAAAATACAGACTCAAGTTACTTGCAGATCAAGTCTCTACTTTAGGGTTTTACTTATAAATAAGGTTCTTAGGGTTAGGTTTTAAATCCATCCTAGATACTCTAGACCTATTATTTCTTTACAAAGAAGAGAAGCTGTCAAGATTTTGCAAGAGGAAAAAGATTAAAGGAGTTGAAGACTGAGACTTAATAACTCTTAATTTTCTTTTTTCCCTTAATCTTTTTATCTTTATTGTAATATTTATGATGGTGAAACTTCATTGTTTTGTATTTTATTTAACCAATATGAGGTAAATATATTTTTTCTAGGGTTACAATGGAACTCAATAGGTTGTTTGGATTATTTTATTTTTTCTTTTCTTGATTTAATGATCATTAAGTTGTTTGTTTAATCTTTTCCATAATGCTTCTAGTTGATTGGCCACCAATTAGATTGATTTAGTAACCCTAATGAATTTAGAAAGGGGATTTTGTGTTTAGACTTGGATTAAATGACATATGTTTCCTATTCATTTATTAGGATGAATTGATCTGCATGGTAGATAGGAATATACGATCATTATGTATGTAACCAAATTAGAGTCCAAGCTTAATGAGTTTCTTTTAATTTAATTTGCATAGGAGTAATGAGATATTTTTATAAGACATCGGAAGATACTTATAAATGAATTAGAACTCTAGGTTAACAACTCAATATCATTAGTTAAGTTAAGAGGATAAAATAAATTCAAACAAAGTGTTGAGGGAGATTATCATCCTAATTTTTTATCCTTGATTAAGTAAACTTTATATAAATTTCTTTGCTATCTAGTTAAATTTAATTTAGTTAACTTAGCTTAATTTTAATTTTAATTAATAATCCTTTAATTATTTGTTTAAATAAGATTAAATTGTGTTAATTTTAGTACTTAGTAGATTTAGTACAAGTCCTCATGGGAATGATATTCTATTCATCACTATGTTACTTGTTACGATATGTACACTTGTGTGATGGAAATTTGGCAACAATATCCAATTTCATTGTTATTAAATGTAAAGTTCGAATTAAACAGGAATGAATCTTTTTCAATCATTTGATAGTTATGATAAAAGATATGTTGCAAGAAAATGATAATTTGGCTATAAACTTTTATAGTATGAGGAAGATGATAGCTAAATTTGGATTGGATTATGTTAAGATACATGCTATGCAACAACAATTGCATGTTATTTGCATTTTGATATGTAAACATTCTTGAAATAACCAAGCAAATTAAGTGTTTTGAAGATTAAAAAAAATTCTTGTAAGATTTTTTTTGTTATGTGCCACTTACTCTGAGACTGTAATAGATTTATATGTTAATGGTAAATACTGAATATATGACACATCATGAGCATAATCGAAGGGATGATAAGTTGTTGGTGAGACTTGCAAGATTGAAATTGTAATAAAAAGTCTTTTACAATTGAATATCGACATGTCAAATTTGGTTTATGTGCAAATAGTTTTTTCTCTATTTACTTAAATAGCCAAATCGTATTTTTGTTGGCTAGTAATGCTTTACGTATGCAATTTACAACCATGAATGTGAATGCTGCAACCATATTTGCTCTTTAATATAATAATTCCAAATTCAAATTAGTCCAAAGTAGAAAATTGATGTTTTCCTCAACTCTTTTATAGATGAGTTCAAATTATTATGGAATTATGGTGCTTGAACATCTGATGGTCATTGGAAAAAAATTTTGCGTCAAAGGTTGCTGCACTATTATGGACGATCAATAACTTTCTTGCCCATGGCATGTTATCAAGCTAGCATACACAAGAGAGATCATATTGTCCTTATTTATGAAATAAGCAAAGTCATTGAGATTGTATTATGTTAGAAGACCATTTTTTATTATCATTGACATTTCTTGCCTTTAAATTAGTCCTTTAGAAGTTAAAGAGATAAATTTTGTCAAAAAGTTAAGCATAATTCTCCATTTGAGCGATTATTTGATTAGAAAATTTTAGACAGGATAGATTGTATTCTGAATAACACATTCGAGGAAGAAAAGTTGATTGCATTTAGGGAAAGCCATAATTGATGAAAAACGTTGTATTTTGGAAGTTACCTTTTTGTCATGCGAATCTCATTCATTATAATTTGGATATCATGCATATCAAGAAATATAAAGGCTCTAATTTATTCATTATTGCTTTACAGAGGACCTAAATTGGACTTGTTGGAAATCCATGGAAAAACACACAAGCCTAAAGTCACTTAGACATTAAACATGGAAGATAAAAAAGTTTACACATGGATTAAATAATTACAACTTCTTGGTGGATTCGCCTCGAATATTAGGTTGATAATTGAAGTGTATTTTGTGCTTTGAGTTTTGAACCAACTTTAGAAAGAATATTTACTTAGGTGTCTCAAAATGATGATGAAGGAGATGTTAATCCAATAGGATGTTATTCAATTTTCAAACATATAGGAAAATCTTTTGGTCCAAAAGAAAAATAGCTCGTTATCTAGACCACGATGAGCATAATGCAACATAATTAATGTATTAATGAATTGTGAGGAAGTTGTTAGCTTTGAATTGATTTTGGTTTTGATATAACAAACAATTTATGCTAAATTAATTTTTATGCAACTATTTCCAACTTAGTACTTATGTTAAATTAAAAATATTTTGAAAAAAAATACTAAGGTTCTATTTTCTCAAAAATAGATGTTCCGAAATGCACGTTTATCCTTATAATATTTTTGAGATATAGTTGTGTTAATTTCAAGCTAAGAAAAATCATTTCACAAAGAATTTTAAAGGGATGTATCGACACAATGCATAAATATATCGATACTATGCTTAAAACCCTCAATTGTATCAATACATATCACCATGTATCGATACATTGCAGTAAGTATCGATACTCACCCTTTTTGTATTGATACATTGCTTGGCAGTAGCCAAGGTCTAGCTAAAACCCCCAAATGTATCGATACAAGTGCATATATATGGATACAGGATGACAAGTATCGATACTCAACCTCATGTATCAATACAAAAGCCTGTAAAGGTCATATTTTTAACTCATGTATCAATACTCTTGATATTGTATCAATACAACATCAAGGGGAACAATGGGAAATGACATTTGTGAAGACTCCAATGGCTATATTCCTTCACCAAATGTTCCTAACGGCTAGAATCGTGTTTAAAGCTATAAACAAGCTACTCCAACACCTTCAACAAAGAGAGACAAGAGAAGAAACATTGTGCTTAAAGTAAAATCTTTCATTTTTGCTAAGCACTTTATCTTTGTATAAGATTAAATCTTACTATCTTTGTATTCTTGATTTTATATCTTTGATACATATTTTCATTGAACCGAAACTTTTGTAAACATTTAACCTTTAGAGGTTTTATTTTTTTACACTCAAATCCTTCTAAAAAGAGGAGGTTCCTACTTAGCCATTGAAAAATAAAAAAGGTTTCTACATAGCCATCAAAAGTAGTGAGAGAGGGTTTTATTTTAGCCACAAAAGATAGAAGGTAGAGGTTTTTATCTTAGTCTTGAAAGATAGGGAGTGTAAAGGTTATAACTTGTCCTTAGAAGGTAGACAATTTAAGTTAGTGAATTACAAAAATTCGTGAGTTAGGCCGAGGTAGAGGATGTAAGCAATTGAGGTCGAACCTCTTTAAATCATTGAGTTTGCTTCTCTTTCCCTTATCTTTAATTGTTTATTTCTATTCCCTAACTTATACTCCAAAGTTTATCGTTTAGATTTCTCAATTTTATTTATCAAGTTTTAATTTACCAAAATTTTGTTAAATCAATTCATTCTTTCTTGATTTCATTCACTACTAAAAGTTCTAAACAATTGGTATCAAAGCTTGTGTCTCATTCTTATAGGCTTAAAATCCTTGAGCAAAGATTAGCAAAAGACCAAAAAAATGGCTAGTGGTGATATTTTTAGTATAGGCCAAGAAAGACATTCAATCGTGAGGCCTCCTCTCTTCAACAGTGAAGATTACACATGTTGGAAGACAAGGATGAGACTATTTGTCCAAGCAAATGATTATCAAGTGTGAAAGATAGTCATGAAAGGCCCACTTATCCCAAAAGAGATGGTAGGTGACCTTAAAGTTCCCAGGGAAGAATGTGAATAGGATGAAAAAGACACTAAGATGGCTTAACTCAATGCCAAGGCCATGCACACACTTTTTGTGCATTAGGCCCTAATGAGTACAATAGTGTGTCTTTGTGTGATAATGCTAAAGAAATATGGGATCAGTTAGCTATCACACATAAACAGACCAATCAAGTCAAAGAGTCCAGGATAAGCATGCTCAATTTTAATGATAAGATAAGCATGCTCACTTTTGATTATAAGATGTTCAAGATGAAACCAGATAAATGTCTGATAGATTCGTGGACATTGTAAATGGCTTGAAGGATCTTGGAAAGGTGTATCCCAAAAAGGAAATGGTCAAGAAAATGTTGAATAGCCTTTTTAAGTCATGGAAAGCTAAAGTGATCAAAGGACCTCAATCTTTTTGCCTTAGACGAGCTCATTGGATCACTCTTCACATACGAAATGAAGATAAATCATGGAAAGGAGCAACCAAGAAAAGTTGAAGTTGCATTAAACACTTCCATGAGTAAAAAAAAGGATGACGATGATGAGGATGGTGAAGATATGGAGATAATCATATTTGCCAAGAAATTCAAGAAATTCACGAAGATAAATAAGGTTAAATCATCCCAATCTAAAAAGGTTAACGAGGTGGTGTGCTACAATTGCAACAAATCGGGGCATGTCAATCTGATTGCCCATTATTGAAAAAGAAGAAAAAAAAGGCATTTATAGGAACTTGAAGCGATAGTGACTTTTTCGATGATAATGATTTTAAGGAAAACCAAATTAGCAACCTTTGCTTTATGGCTCTTGATCAGCCTACGGTAACCTCAAACTCTTCAAATTAAAATTCCTAGACTTTTGATGAGTTTACTGGATGATTTTGATGATCTTGTAGTTGAGTTTAAGAAAATGAACTCTAAACAGAAGAAAATGATTTACTATTGAAATCCAAACTTGTTTTAGAGAATGAAAACAAAGAATTGAAACATCATTTGATTGACTCCAAGCTAAGAATTGATATTTTAAAGAAGGTCAATTTTGATTTGAAAAGAAAAATTGAAAGCTTGGAACAAGAAAGAAAAATTATTTTAGATAAATCTTTTCAAGTTACTATGACCAAGTGCTCACATTGCAATTATCATGGTCATAATTTACATACTTGTCCTATCAAGAAAATGATACAATTTAAAGTTAGGCAGGTATGGATCTCTAAGGGAACAAGATACTTTGAGACAACATTCAAGGGTGCAAAGCAATTTGGGTACCAAAAACCAAGTGAAAGTTTCTTGTTGGTGTGTTAAAAGCAATAAGGAGTAATGTAATACAAATGGATGCTTTAGACATATAAAGAAATGATGGGTAACCTATGGGTTACGTACATAAGACTCATTTGCACCCTATAGGTTATGTACAAGTCTAACGTACATATATACGTTTGTACATTGCTATCTATTCAGTCTTTCTCTTAAAGACTCATTTGTACCTTATAGGTTTTATCCCTTCGGATGGGTCAACCAAAGTTCATACTTGGTTAACTTCTATGGCATCCATCTTAGACTTTATGGTGTCAAGCCATTTTTTGAAATCAATGTCAGATATTGCTTTCTCATAATTATTAGGTTCAGTATCACAAAGCAAGCCTTTTTAATCCATGAGAAACCCATATCTCTTTAGAGCTTGCTTGATCCTACCAGATCAACAGGGTAGTTGTGTCTCTTGAGGTTCACCTAGAGCATCTAATGTTTTATCCCTTAATTTTGGTTCCATAAGACCACAAATCTATGGTTTTTGAATTTTTTTAAGATCAATTTTACTCCCACTGAACTTTTTTTGTAGAAATCTTTTTTCTAGAAAGGCAGCGTGCTTTGAAATAAACATTTTTATAAAGTTAGATTATAAAAATAGCATTATTGTTTCTTTTGGATATCCTATAAACTTACATTTGTCTGATCTAGCTCCAAGCTTGTTAGGCGTTATTCTTGTTCACTTCACATAAGTTGGACAGCCCAAAATCTTAACATAAGACAACAATGATCTTTTACCGTGCCATATCTTATATGGCATCTATCCTTTGATTTAGATGGGACCTTAGTTAGAAAATAGGTGGTAGTTTATATGGAATATCCTTAAAAGGATATTAGAATGCCTACCTTAGACATCTTAGAACAAACCATGTCTAATAAGGTTCTATTTCTCCTTTTAGACACTCCATTATGTTCTAAAGTTCTAAGTGGAGATCATTATGATAGAATACCATCTTCCATCAGATGACCTAAAAATTCCTAACTTAAGTATTCTCTTCCTCGATTAGATTAAGAGTCCGAATTCTCTTGCTAATTTGTTTCTTTATTTCAGCCTTAAATTCTTTAAACTTTTTAGAAACTTCAAACTCATACTTCATTAAATACACATACCCATACCTTGAGTAATCATTAATAATGGTAATAAAGTATGGATACCTATTCCTAGCAGTTATGTTCATTGGTCTACATACATCTAAATATATTAAGCCCAACAAATCACTAACCCTTTCACCTTTATGATTGAAGGGTGTCTTGGTCATTTTGATAAGCAAAAAATATTGACATGTCCCATATGACACTTAATCAAATGGGTTGAGATAGCCTTGTTTGTATAACTTGGCTATTTGAATCTCATTAACATATCCAAGCCTATAATGCTAGATAAAGGTTTTCATTGGATCATCTTTCTTTGCTTTCTTCACATTCATGTTGAGTATAGGCTTTTCAAGATCCAAAACAAATAGTTATTCTACAATAAGGTCAATCTATTTACTATATTATTTAGGATACTCAAGCAACTATTGCCTTTCATCCTAAACTCACAATTATCATGTTCCAATGGCAATGGCACCAACTTTTGATCCATTGCCCATTCTAAGAATTGACTTATTGAGCCTAATTTTCTACTTTAATTTAACAAGCTTATGTCAGCTGAATTAACAGTAGAGTAATTCAACTTAATCATGTTAATGTGGAAGTAAGCAATCTTCTTTTTATTGAGAACATTTCTCAATATTTCATACCAGTCCAAACATTTTGGGCTAGTGGCATCAAGTATGCCTCATAATTTAGTTATTATAAATACCATCATCAACAACCTAGTATGAAAATAACTACAATTAGTTATTCATGTTTTAAACCAATAATAACAAGGTATTACATCTTTATTGGTCTTTCCACTACTGTTTCAAAATAATAGCCATCACTATTTTTCGAAAATCTGTTCAAGGTATTTCTAGTGGGCTAGGACCCCTTTCAACATGTTGCAACCTTAAGTGACTCAACAAATCATAGTAAGCTTAATTGAGAGGTAACATAACTTACCAATTGCATCTCTATGCAATTTCTGGATCAATTAGATGTTAACTCTTTGTGTCTATACATTATATGCATTTTGCCTAACCTTTGCCTTTAACCTTATGCGGTTAAGTTGTATGCATTTGGACAACATGGCATTAGTTGAGTAAAACCTATTATTTATAATTCAAGCAGTTCAGGTGGGTGAGACCTTGAGTGACTCAACGAATCCCCATGGTCGAATATCTAGTTATGAATATTGAAAGGAGTCTTTATCATGCCAAGCATGTGACTTAATATTATACAAGGGATTTTTTTTTCATATATTATCTTTTAATTAAGGTTTCATCATATTTGCATGCATAGCATTTATTGTAGTGCATAAAAGAAATCTTTTACCATGCATACTACTTGGATGATTATGGACTTTATCTAATGCAATTTACTTAAGCCATCAAAGGAAATTACTTGGTCAATTCCTAGGTGATTACATACAAAGTTTTCATAAGCTTTTCGCAATCTCCCGAGCTTCATGGTGCATTTTCTAGTATCTTCATCTTTGAGTTACAAAATTTTTCTTGACTACTTTTAATTTTACATTTATATGTAATCTAATTATATTTGTAATGAAGAAACTTTGAGTTACATTTGAGGGGAATTAGATGAGAAAAAATTTTAGAACTCCAAAAAAGTAAAGATAAGGCAAGGTTTGCAAACCCTATTTAAAATTTTCTAACATTTATGAACAGTTAACTATCCAATCACAATCATATTTGCCCAGTCCATAATCATCTGATACATCCACAAAAATTATAAATATATAAACATGTGTTTTAAATTCAAGTTACCATATTTTTAAGTTTAATAATTGATCTATATTTAATTTAATTAAAAAATAACATTCTTATGTGATTAACATTTATTTTGAACATATTTAAAAAAATCCTACTCTAAGTGAGATTAATCATTTAAGTTAAATATAGTTTTCAATTAAATAATTTAATTGAATTTAAATTCCTTGCTCATTACATTATTTAATCCATGTCTTAAACATCTTTAAGAAAATTATTATAATTAGATGAATAGGTGTTTGGCGATAACTAGGAGTCCTCATTGAACTAAATCTCTTAAGGAAGTCCATGCACCAAATTTGCAACTTTTAGCAAATAATATTTTTTTTATTTTGTATTATCTTGATTTGATCATATCAAACCTCAAATACCAAGAACCCAAGTTGGATTAAACTTCCTCGATTACTTGAAGAAATAGCGCATAAATATAGTCCTAGTCTAACCAGGAGTCTATTCCATATTTTAAGCCATCGTAGTTCAACTCAATTACCATTGTCTTCCTCCCCTAAACGTCTGAAAATACAAAAAAATTGCAGCAACTATTTCCTACCATGGATGATGCACCAAGGTTTTAGGAAGAGAGACAAAATGTTGCACACATCAAACACACTTAGTGCACTCAACATGGCCCATAATTGAAATGTTTTCAACTTAAAATTTAAGTAAAAATTTTCATCAAGTATTATGAAATTTTCATGACACTTCCAAAGTGGAAAATCAAGGAAAAAATTGCACAAAAAATTGCTAAAAATTTTAGCACCATCAAAATAATGAAACGATGCCAACCTAGCACTAATCAACAACAAATTGCCAATTGATGACTCCAACATCAATTTAATTTGTAAAATCATATTTTGAACTAATGAATATTGAAAATAAACATCAACCAAAATGCTAAAAAATAAAAATTAATTAGAAACAATTTCTAAAATTTTTAAAGCATGAAATGAATCAAAATAATATTGAAATCAAAATGATTTTGTAATCGATGACAAGTAAAACACATGATTAATCAAACTAATACAAGAGCCTCTAATACCACTTGTAGGTAGTCTCGGGTCAATAAAATGTCAGATTACAAAACTTTATAATTTAAATTATAAAAATAGCAGTGAAAATAATACAAACAAGTAATACTGAGACTCTCTAAATCACATCGTCTTGCATGGTTTTTGATTAATCATTAAAATCAAGAATTTAAAGAAACATTCAAAATTTAGTATACCTCAACCTAGAGATGTCTAGGATTAATTCCATGACCATAAGAACTTTTACATCAAGTGTAATTGTCATAAACCAAAGTTGTCTAGGTGTTCAGCCTCTAATAGTTATCCATATAGGTGATCCAAAAAGCTTTCAAAAGGGAGAGACTCTGCTTATCAAGACCTATGCTAGCATCTTAGATTTCAAAAAACATTCTTTTTCATTAGAAGTCCCTTGATTCATAATCAAACAAAAAGAAAAAATAATTTTTCTCCAATTCCATGAAGTTAGCGTAATCCCTTTAAGAAAGTAAGAGGAATTGCGCCAACAGCCTTAGAGAGGTTTTAAAGTCGCATAAACTAAGTCTAATTATTCTCCAAGGATGATAAACAAAGGCTTTTATACCTAGGGCAACTGTTGCCAACTTTTGGCCCTTTTATAGCTTAGTCCTTGTATTGGAACTAGTACAAATTGGGCTTAAGTAACTTTTACTTATAGTAGGTATATATGCCCAGCCTCATTTTAATTTTTACTAATCACCCTTATATGTGTGACCTATTAGGCCCTTATCATGTTGGCAATAAATATAAATTACCCAGTTAAGAACATTTATATTAATAGATCAAGATTGGTATCTAGTAATGCATCATGGCAACCCAACATGCAAGGAGTGTCAAAATGGTTTTGACAAGCCTTTTAGTCTATAGTACCTAAATTTAATTCAATCTTTTCTTCATATCTCTCGAAATAGGTAAGAGGTTGGTGCAATGTCTACTCTTAACCTTTTTCTATTAGTATGCAACCCTTATGTCTTTACTCCATAATCAATATTGCCTTGGCTAGGGACATTGAGTTAACACGGGCTAGGAACAATTTGCATATGTTCCTTTATATCACTCAGACTAATGAATCATCTTTAGACCACTAATTCACCTTCAGTATGCTTCATATCCTAGCCAAAACCACCTTACCATAAGCATTATTTACCATGGACCTGTTCAGGGTGATCTAACTATGAGAATCCACATACAAAATGACCTGGTGCCACAAGTCTAAGGATCATTTACACTGCTAACACATAAGAGTATTTCTATAGACACTTAAGTGAAAATAACAAACGAAACTCTTATAATGAGTCATGTTCAGTGAACTTGTTCTAGTTAGCAAACACCCACATGCTATCCCCAAATATCTCAATACTTTAACTTATGAGATCAACTGCATGCATCAAATACATAAAGGCCTAACATATGCAAATCTTTGTGCATTGTTAATTCCCTTTTTCGACAATATAATGACCAGAAAACTTATTAGAAACATTGCTTTGATGCATAAAAATCCCATAATTGTAACTCATTTAAAATTCCTTTGCAACGCCAATGTGTTTCATAAGCTTTATCTACATAAGATATGCTTACCAATTATTAAATAAAATCTTATGGATAAAAAATACCTCTTTTAACATTAATAAAATATAATGTTTGTTTGCATGAAATTACTAAATGCTAATGCCATACAAGCTAAAATGGTTGGCTTGTAAAGCTTACATTAATAGTTAGATATTATAGACTTTGAATATTTTGGTAGGCAAATTGAGACATACCTTTTAAGTTTTTATCGTTTGATAAGGATAAAAAATATAGCTAAATCCTCGTAATGGACTAATTGAAGTAAAGTATAAGTTAATGCTTGACATTAGTGAACCTTTTATTTTAGCCCATCAATGTCAACAAGTTTGTTGCAATTCTTGTCCTTTGAATAGAAGAGAAAGTTGAGATCAGTGGGTTGTTTTAAAACAAAGGCTATAGTAGATTTTAAATTTGATCTCATGCAGAAGAAATAATTGATTTAAATTAAAGGTTTATTAAGTAATGGATGTGCCTATTCCCACCATTTAACATATTAAGAGGATCTTGATGATCTTTAGCTTCTTGTTCATGGTGATTTTGAAGAAATTAATAATGTTGTGAGAATCAATAAAGAGGAAAATGATAAGGAAGAAGAGAAAAAAGAAGTTTTTGAAGAAGAAAAAGTTTTCAACAAAAAAGATAAAGATGTACATGTTGAAGAAGAAAATTATGATGATAGGCGACAATAACAATGAAGATGATTAGAAAGTAGAAGTTAGAAACTTGATTGTTTGTATTTATTAGTTTCGTATGTGCTTGAAAATCAATTTATATGTTTATTTATCTTGTTTATGCATGATCGAAGTTATATGTTTATTCATTTTGTACACGCATGAATTTATGTGTTTAGACATTTGCACATGCATAAATTTATATTTTTATTTATTTTTATGTCTAATCTATTTATTAATAAATTTTTATTATTCATGTTAAAGATAAAATGTGACGAGTGGATAAAAGCGATAAAAAAACCATGCAAGCAATATGGTCAACTTTTAGAGTAGCTAATATACATCAAGGATTATCCAAGAGGCCTTTTACACCATGTTTACCACCTTGATCAGCTCCTTAAGCACCAACCATAACCTTGTATATGGCAACTCAAGCAAGTGCATGTGAACCATTCCTTGCTTCACCTTGTCGAACGTTGACTAGTATCTTGTCAAGGAGCTAGCACTAATATTTTTCAAGCAAGCTAGAGTAAACCATGGAACAAATATAGTTGCATCACATTCTTCAATTTCTTTTAGGACTTTCATGAAGTGCTGCCTTAGATCTACCATTGTTGCATTAATCAGATAACACTTCAACGATCGTGGCTAGGTTGAAAAAAATCCCCTTTAAGGCTAAATAATCTATGTGAAATTTATTTGAGGTTTCATTATGTATTTTGTCCTAGTCTTTAAAATCTAATATTTTCTTAGCCCCAGAATTTCTTAAAGTTTTCCCCAAGAATTTCATTCCTCTATTAGCTAAAAAATAGTGGAAAGGGCCTAATAAATCAAATTGGTCAAAGTTGGTCAGATTGTTCAAAGTTTTGGTAATTTTTAGGTTAAAAATTGGCTTTTAAGGGTATTTTGGGTCATTTTAATTAAAAATTAACCTTTAGAGTAATTTTGGTCAATTGCATAACCTATAAGGGCATTTGGTCAAAGGTCAAATTTTAGGGGTAAAATGATCTTTAGTCAAATATAAAGGTTTTTTTGGAATAGAATTACCGTTTTACGGGTAGACGATAAAGTTTCGATTTAGAAGTCTTTGTTATTAAATTTTTATTTTTAACTTAGTGATCATGACAATAAGGGTATTTGGATACCTTTAAGTTAAAGTTGCCTAGAGTTTTGTAGGGGTATTCGAATTCCCAATCCCATGGTATTTGGATATCCCCATGGTTTAAGCAAATACAAGCCCAAAGTCCTTGTTTTAGTCTAATTGAGGTTTCCTCTTACATTTACACAATAGTCCCCTTTTATTTCTTTGTTTTGTTTGTTTTGAGTGCTTTGTGATTATTTTATTGGATTTTATTAAAAAATAAAAATAATTTTTCATAAACAAAAAAGAATAACATGATTTGGTAAGGTGACTTTGAAATGCTTTGTCGGACTACCGAGGAGTACCTTTAGGGTTTTTTTTAATCAAAGACTATTACCCATGTCTAATTTTGTTTCTTTTTTTTTTTATCAACGTTAAACAAAGGTAAATCTTCTAATCTCGACTGGACTACCAGGGAGATTAGGTGAGACCCCAACACAAGGCATTGATGTAATCTTTGGTTAAAAAAAAACGGTTAAAACAATTATCTTTTAAAAATTGATGTTGCCGTGCTCTTTTATTAGTGTAATGCTCATATATAATTGCCAGTATGTCTTAAGTTTTATTAGTGTTGCATTAAAATTCGAATATCATTCATGAAATCTAATTTTGTTTTTTGTTTTTTTTTTGGTTCAATGTAGACTGTTTTTAATTGGCTTTGAAGAACGTTTAATTAATTTAAAACTTTTTTATTCAAAACCCAATCCTAATCGGTGGCTAATTGCTCCTAGCCAAGAAAGATTGGTTGCAACTCTATTTTGTAACATTCGTGCCTAGCACGCTGGGTTTGCATCCTGCAGGTTATGGACAGATTCATATTACAAAAATCAAATTTTACTTTAATTTACTTAACCAAATATGTTTAATCTTATGCATTAATTCTTATTGTGTCATTAAAGGGGAAATATGATTTGGCCTTTCGAACAAAAGTGGTTAGAAAATTGTTGTAGCGACGTGAGCTATCTGGAACAGTTCAACAAAATCCATAAACATGCTGGGTGATTATGTAGACAAAAAGTCTAAAACTGTTAGTGTAAGTTTTTAAATATATCGATATTACCAATTACATTCTGTGATTTCTTTAACTGAATTGTATACGTGTGTCGATTATAGTGTCTCATATATGCAATGTATATTTAATATTTGTAATTGGAGGAAAACTATGGTGTTTCTCTGCAGCAAATGTGCCTTCATATCCAAATTTCGATCCTCAGGTCTGGTCTCAAGCTGTTGGTGCATTAAGACTACTAGGACTCATTTTTATTGGTCTAGAATAAGACCTAAGACTTAGCATGTTTTCCTTTTACTATTAGCTCTCACTACAATTAAGATGCGGTCAGGTACAGTCCATGTGGTCTTTTAACTTCACAGTACTCGTCGACAGCTCAGCCTGATGAAGTGCATGCATTGAAGGTTGATGTTTCGCTCGTCATGATGCAAATGGAGCAAATGAATGATGCCTTATGTAACTTGTCGAGGATGTTCGAACTATTTTCCACAGTCATCATAGATGTTTTAGCACTGGAGGTGGTGGTTTTGGAAGCAGTGGTACCTAGTGATGCAGATACGATCCGTCTGTACATATATATATATATATTACATTTTCTAATAATATTTTATTTAATTACAATAGTTTGTGTTTTATAGTATTAATTATTTAATTTAATTTTATGTCAAAATAATTATACCTTGTAATATATTTGATTATTATAACTATAATTATAATTATATAAATGAAATTATAATTTTTTATATCAAAAGAAAACATTATTGATAGAAATGACTCATTTCGTCACAAAAGTTTTTTGAAAGAAATTTTAGTAGCAAATTTTTTTCGACGAAATTTTTATCACAATTTTTTTCTCGAAAATTTCTATCGTAATATTTTTTTTAAATAAAATTTAAAATTTGAATCTTTGCATCTATATTTTTCCTCCGAATCTTGGATCTTTCATATATATATATATATATATAAAACAACCTTTTTTTCCTTTTAAAAATCGAATCCAGAAAAGATCAAAGGCATGTTACTTGATTTTCTACATAGAAAAAGAAATTCATTTTGCTTATTTTCAATGTGCAATCATGTGGATAAAGAATAGAAAAGAATGGAAGAAAATGAATATTTTTATGAAATCTAGCAAATTAGCTTGGACCACAAAAAATGTAGCATCAATTCGTAAGGAAAGCACTAAACCCACAACACTAAAACAAAGCACTGGTACTCTTTATCCTCTTTCCTTGCCCTGATGATGCTGCTGCTGCATGTTACATGCGGATGAGGATTGAAGAATCACTCAGTGGATTGAACAAAATAAATATCAATGGGAAATCTGATTTGCTCTCATTTTAGTAGTACAAGTAAATAGAAAATTTAACGAATAGTTTGTTAACAGTTTAATTTTTATTTGTTTATTTTTATTTATTAAGTTAAATAAATAATTATGAACAAAATTACAAGGTTTTTTGATTAAATGAATTGAATTTGAGCAAAGGATGTCCAATTTTTTTGTATTCACGAATAAACTCGTTTATAAATCATTCAAAGCTTATGCAATTGATCATCTAAAGTTTGTTATTATCCGATTATAATATAACCAATAATATTATTATTTT
>JBBYHM010350484.1:0-24266 GCA_038381775.1 Adansonia rubrostipa
GGATAAACATGGATTCAGATAATAATATCTGTTTTTTTCAACATTGGGTGCCATAAATACATTCTTCTCATTGGGATAAAAGATATTGATGATTTGGTTTCATAAGAAAAACTTTTCTTTCTACCATTTTTAGAATTGAAGTTCATCTGTTGATTTAGACAAACACGGATTCACTTAATAATCTTCTTTCATTTCATGATAGGGCACCATAAACACCTTCTCCTCATTGGGATAAATGATATTAATGCTTTGGTTTCATAAGAAAAACTTCTCTTTCTAACATTTTTAGAATTAATGTTCAACTGTCGATTTGGACAAAGATGAATTTGCATAATAATCTCCTTTCCTTTCATGATTGGGAACCATAAATGCATTCTCCTTATTTGGATAAATGATTTTGATGCTTTGGTTTCGTAAGAAAAACTTCTCTTTTTATCATTTTTAGAATTGAAGTTCATTTTTAAATTGGGATAAACATGGATTCACACAATAATCTCCTTTCTTTTCTTGATTGGGTAGCATAAACATATTCTCCTTATTATGATAAATGATATTGATGCTTTAGTTTTGTAAGAAAAACCTCTCTTTCTATCATTTTTAGAATTGAAGTCATCTTTCATTTAGGATAAACATGGATTCACATAATAATCTCTTTTTTTTCATGATTGGGCACCATAAACCCATTCTCCTCATTGGGATAAATGATAATGGTGCAGTGGCTTCATAAGAAAAACTTTACTTTCTACTATGTTTAGAATTGAAGCTCGTCTTTCAATTTGGATAAACGTTGGTTCACAAAATAATCTCCTTTTATTTGAAGATTGGACACCATAAACACATTCTCTTCAATAGAATAAATGATATTGATGTTTTGGTTTTATAATAAAAACTTCTCTTTCCATAATTTTTAGAATTGAATTTCATCTTTCAATTAGGATAAACATATGCACATAATAGTCTCATTTCTTTTCAAGATTAGGCACTATAAAGACATTCTTCTTTTTGGGCTAAATGATTTTGATGCTTTGGTTTCATAAGAAAAACTTCTTTTTCTACCATTTTTAGAATTGAAGTTTGTCTTTCAAATGGGATAAAAATTGATTCACATAATAATCTCATTTCCTTTCCTGATTAAGCATCATAAACATATTCTTCTCATTGGGATAAATGATACTGATGATTTGGTTTCATAAGAAAAACTTTTCTTTCCACCATTTTTAGAATTGAAGTTCGTATTCAGCTAGGATAAACATTGATTCACATAATAATCTCCTTTTTTTTCATGATTGGGCACTATAAACACATTCTCCTGGTTGGGGTAAATGATATTGATGCTTTGGTTTTGTAAAAAAAACTTCTCCTTCTAACATTTTTTGGATTAATATTTGGTTGTCAATTCGGACAAAGACGGATTCATATAATAATCTTCCTTAGTTTTATGATTGGACACCATAAACATATTCTCCTCATTGGGATAAATGATATTGACACTTTGGTTTCATAAGAAAAACTTCACTTTCTACCATTTTTAGAATCAAAAGTTCATCTTTGAATTGGGATAAATGTGGAATCACATAACAATCTCCTTTTTTTTCATGATTGGGCACCGTAAATACATTCTCCTCATTGGGATAAATGATATTGATCTTTGGTTTCATAAGAAAAACTTATTTTCTATAATTTTTTGAATTAATATGCATCTGTCGATTTAGAGGAACACCGATTAACATAATAATCTCCTTTTATTTCATGATTGGGCACTATAAACGCATTCTCCTCACTGGGATAAATGATATTGATGCTTTGGTTTAATAAGAAAAACTACTTTTTCTACCATTTTTAAAATTGAAGGTCATCTTTCATTTGGGATAAACATAGATTCATATAATAATCTTCTTTCTTTTCTCTATTGGGCACCATAAATAATTATCCTCGTTGGGATAAATGATATTGATGCTTTGGTTTCAAAAAAGAAACTTCACTTTCTACCATTTCTAGAATTGAAGTTCATCTTTCAGTTGGGATAAATATGGATTTGCTTAATAATATCTTTTTTTTCATGATTGGGCACCATAAACACATTCTTCTCTTTGGGATAAATGATATTAATGCTTTGGTTTCACAACAAAAACTTCTTTTTCTATAATTTTTAGAATTATAGCTCATCTGTTGATTTGGACAGACATGGATTCACATAATAATCTCTTTTCATTTCATGATAGGGCACCACAAACACCTTCTCCTCATTGGTATAAACGATATTGATGCTTTGGTTTCATAAGTAAAACTTCTTTTTATACCACTTTTAGAATTGAAGTTGTCTTTCAAATGGGATAAACTAGGATTCACTTAATGATCTCCATTCATTTCATGATCGGGCACTATAAACACATTCTCCCCATTGGGATAAATGATACTGATTCTTTAGTTTCATAAGAAAAATTTCTCTGTCTATAATTTTTAGAATTAATCTTTGTTTGTGGGTTTGGACAAACACGGATTCATATAACTATCTTATTTCTTTTCATGATTAGGCACCATAAACACATTCTCCTCTTTGGGATAAATGATACTGATGCTTTGGTTTTGTAAGAAAACTTCTCTTTCTACCATTTTTGGAATTAAAGTTCATCTTTCAGTTTGAAAAAACATGGATCACATAATAGTCTCATTTCTTTTCATGATTTGGCACCATAAACACATTCTCTCTATTGAGATAAATGATATTAATGCTTTGGTTTTATAAGAAAAATTTTTCTTTTTACCATTTTTAGAATTAATATTCGACTGTTGATTTGGACAAACACGGATTAACATAATAATCTCCTTTAGATTCATGGTTGGGCACCATAAACACATTTCTTTCATTGGGATAAATGATATTGATGCTTTGGTTTCATAATAAAGAGTTCTGTTTTCACTATTTTTAGAATTGAAGGTCATCTTTCATTTGGGATAAACATGGATTAACATAATAATCTCCTTTCTTTTCATGATTGGGCACTATAAACACATTTTCCTTACTTGGATAAATGATTTTGATGCTTTGGCCTCATAAGAAAAACTACTTTTTCTACCATTTTTAGAATTGAAGTTCACCTTTCAGTTAGGATAAACATAGATTCACATAATAATCTCCTTTCTCTTCACGATTGGGCACTGTAAACAGATTCTCCTCATTGGGATAAGTGATATTGATGTTTTGGTTTCATAAGAAAAACTTCCCTTTCTATCATTTTTAGAATTGAAGTTTATCTTTCAATAAGGATAAACATGGATTCACATAATATTCTCTTTTCTTTTTATGATTGGGCACCATAAACACATTCTCCTTTTTAGGATAAATAAAATTGACGCTTTGGTTTCATATGAAAAACTTTTCTTTCTACCATTTTTAAAATTGAAGTTCGTCTTTCAATTAAGGTAAACATGGATTCACATAATAGTCTCCTTTATTTTTATGATTAGGTACCATAAACACATTCTCTTTATTGGGATAAAAGATATTAATGCTTTGGTTTCATAAGAAAAACTTCTCTTTCTATCATTTTTAGAATTGAAGTTCTTCTTTCAGTTAGGATAAACATTGATTCACATAATAGTCTCTTTCCTTTTCATGATTAGGCACCATAAATATGTTATCCTAATTAGGATAAAAGATATTAATGCTTTGGTTTCATAAGAAAAACTTTTCTTTCTACCATTTTTAGAATTGAAGTTCATCTTTCAATTGGGGTGAACATGTGTTCAGATAATAGTCTCCTCCGTTTTCATAATTGGACACCATAAACACATTATCCTCATTGGTATAAATGATATTGATGCTTTGGTTTCATAAGAAAATATCTCTTTCGACCATTTTTAGAATTAATGTTCGTCTATCAATTTGGATAAATACGGATTCGCATAATAATCACCTTTTATTTCATGATTGAGCACCATAAACACCTTCTTCTTCATGGGATAAATGATATTAATGCTTTGGTTTCATAAGAAAAGCTTCTCTTTCTACCATTTTTGGAATTAATGTTTCTCTATTGATTTGGATGGACACAGATTCACATAATAAACTCCTTTCATTTCATGATTGGGCACAATCAACACATTCTCCTCATTAGGATAAACAATATTGATGCTTTGGTTTTATAAGAAAACTTCTCTTTCTGCCATTTTTAGAATTTATGTTCATCTTTCAATTGGGATAAACATGGATTCACTTAATAATCTCTTTTCATTTCATAATTGGGCACTATAAACACATTCTCTTGATTGGGATAAATGATATTGATTCATTGGTTTCATAAGAAAAACGTCTCTTTCTACTACTTTTAGAATCAAAGTTCCTCTTTCAATTAGGATAAACACAGATTCACATTATAATCTTCTTTTATTTCACGATTAGGCATCATAAACACCTTTCCTTCCTTAGGATAAATGATATTGATGCTTTGGTTTCATAAGAAAAGCTTCTCTTTCTGCATTTTTTGAATTAAAGTTCATCTTTCAAATGGGATAAACTTGGATTCACATAATAATCACCCTTCTTTTCTTGATTGGGCACTATAAACAAATTCTCCTTATTGGGATATATGATATTTATGCTTTGGTTTCGTAAAAAAAACTTCTTTTTCTACCATTTTTAGAATTGAAGTTTGTATTTCAATTGGGATAAACATGAATTCACATAATAGTCTCTTTTTCTATCATGATTGTGTACTATAAACACATTCTCCTCATTGGGATAAATGATATTGATGCTTTAGTTTCATAAGAAAAACTTTTCTTTCTGCCATTTTTAGAATTAATGTTAGACTGTCGATTTGGACGAAGATGGATTCACATAATAATATCCTTTATTTTCATGATTGGGCACCATAAACACATTCTTCTCATTGGTAAATGATATTGATACTTTGGTTTCATAAGAAAAACTTTTTTTCTATCATTTTTAGAATCGAAGTTCATCTTTCAATTAGGATAAACATGGATTCACATAATATTCTCCTTTCTTTTCGTGATTTGGCACCATTAACACATTCTCCTCATTGGGATAAATGATATTGATACTTTTATTTCATAAGAAAAACTTTATTTTTTATCATTTTTAGAATCAAAGTTCATCTTTCGATTAGGATAAACATGGATCACATAATAATATCCTTTCTTTTCATGATTTGGCACTATTAACACATTCTCCTCATTGCGATAAATGATATTGATACTTTGGTCTCATAGGAAAAACTTCTTTATCTACCTTTTTAGAATTGAAGTTCATCTTTCAGTTGGGATAAACATGGATTCACATAATAATCTCTTTTCTTTTCATGAGTAGGCACCGTAAGCACATTCTCCTCATTGGGATAAATGATATTGATACTTTGGTTTCATAAGAAAAACTTTTTTTCTATTATTTTTAGAATCGAAGTTCATCTTTCAATTAGGATAAACATGGATTCACATAATATTCTCCTTTCTTTCCATGATTTGGCACCATTAACACATTCTCCTTATTGGGATAAATGATATGATACTTTTGTTTCATAAGAAAAACTTCGTTTTCTATCATTTTAGAGTCGAAGTTCATCGTTCAATTAGGGTAAACATGGATTCACATAATAATCTCTTTTCTTTTCATGATTTGGCACTATTAACACATTTTCTTCATTGGGATAAATGATATTGATGCTTTGGTTTCATAGGAAAAACTTCTCTATCTACCTTTTTGGAATTGAAGTTCGTCTTTTAGTTATGATAAACATGGATTCACATAATAATCTCTTTTCTTTTCCTAATTAGGCACCGTAAGCACATTCTCTTCATTGGGATAAATGATATTGATACTTTGCTTTCATAAGAACAACTTTTTTTTTCTATTTTTTTTAGAATCGAAGTTCATTTTTCAGTTAGGATAAACATGGATTCACATAAGAATCTTCTTTCTTTTCATGATTTGGCACCATTAACACATTCTGCTCATTGGGATAAATGATATTGATACTTTGGTTTCATAAGAAAATCTTTTTTCTATCATTTTTAGAATCAAAGTTCATCTTTCAACTAGGATAAACATGGATTCACATAATATTCTCCTTTTTTTTTCATGATTTGGCACCATTAACACATTTTCATCATTGGGATAAATGATATTGATACTTTTGTTTCATAAGAAAAACTTCATCTTCTATCATTTTTAGAATCGAAGTTTGTCTTTCAATTAGGATAAACATGGATTCACATAATAATCTCGTTTCTTTTCATGATTTGGGTTATTAACACATTCTTCTCATTGGGATAAATGATATTGACGCTTTGGTTTCATAGGAAAAACTTCTCAATCTACCCTTTTAGAATTGAAGTTCATCTTTCAGTTGGGATAAACATGGATTTACATAATAATCTCCTTTCTTTCCATGATTAGGCACAATAAGCACATTCTCCTCATTGGGATAAATGATTTTGATGCTTTGTTTTCATAAGAATAACTTCACTTTCTACACTTTTAGAATCGAAGTTCATCTTTCAATCGAGATAAACATTGATTAACATAATAATCTCCTTTCATTTCATGATTGGGCACCATAAACACATTCTCCTCATTGGGATAAATGATATTGATGCTTTGGTTTCATGAGAAAAACTTCTCTTTCTACTATTTTTAGAATCGAAGTTCATCTTTCAATTGGGATAAATATGGATTCACATAATAATCTCCATTCCTTTCATGATTGGGCACCATATAAACACATTCTCCATATTGGGATAAATGATTTTGATGCCTTAGTTTCATAAGAAAAGCTTTTATTTCTACCATTTTTAGAATTAAAGTTCATATTTCAATTAGGATAAACATGGATTCACATAATAATCTCTTTTCTTTTCATGATTGGGCACCATAAACATATTTTTCTCATTGGGATAACTGATATTGATGCTTTGATTTCATAAGAAAAACTTTTCTTCTACCATTTTTAGAATTGAAATTCATCTTTCAATTGGGATAAACATGGATTCTCATAATAATCTCCTTTCATTTCATGATTGGGCACTATAAATACATTTTCCTTTCATGATTAGGATAGACCATCGATTTGGACAAAGATAGATTCACATAATAATATCTTTTATTTTCATGGTTAGGCACCATAAAAACCTTCTCCTCATTAGGATAAATGATATTAATGCTTTGGTTTCATAAGAAAAACTTTTTTTCTACCATTTTTAGAATTAAAGTTCATTTTTCAAATGGGATAAATATGGATTCACTTAATAACCACCTTTCTTTTTATGATTACGCACTATAAATACATTCTCCTTATTACGATAAATGATATTGATGCTTTGGTTTCGTAAGAAAAACATCTCTTTCTACCATTTTTGGAATTAAAGTTCATCTTTTTAATTAGGAAAAATATGAATTCACATAGTAGTCTCCTTTCTTTTCATGATTGGGTACCATAAACACATTCTCCTCATTGGGATAAATGATATTGATGCTTTGGTTTCATTAGAAAAACCTCTCTTTCTATCATTTTTAGAATTAATGTTTGGCTGTTGATTTGGACAAACATGGATTCACATAATAATCTCTTTTAGTTTCATGGTTGGGCACTATAAACGCATTTCCCTCATTAGGATAAATGATATTGATGCTTTGATTTCATAAGAAAAACTTCAGTTTCTACCATTTTTAGAATTGAAGGTCGTCTTTCATTTAGGATAAATTTTGATTCATATAATAATCTCTTTTCTTTTCATGATTTAGCACCATAAACACATTCATTTCATTAGGATAAATGATATTAATGCTTTGGTTTCATAAGAAAAACTTTTCTCTCTACCATTTTTAGAATTGGAGTTGGTCTTTCAATTGTTATAAACATGGATTCACATAATAATCTCCTTTCATTTCATGATTAGGCACTAGAAACACATTCTTCTCATTGTTGCAATGTGCCTATAGGGTGGATCCTCGTAGATCTACGGGTGCATATGACTTAAAATATTTTTTTGACTTGGAAATATCATTTTGATCGAGACTTTTCCTTCGTGATGTGATGAGAATAAGAAAGTATTGATTCTTAACTTATGATAGAGTGAAGGGGACCATAAGACAAATCATGTATCTTATTGGTCTTGGATGACCATCATGAAATGGCCAACGCTTGGAGTCACCACCGATCATTTCGGGCTAGGCATTACTGGATGCCTATTGAAACCTATGTTTTGAATTACAAAACTCAAAACATCAATCCTATGGTCTACGTAATACAAAGATTTATCATTTGGGTTTAGGAGTTGGTTACGCACAATGAGGTATGAACCTCTTCACGATGCCCGAAATCGGTATCTTACTAGCTATATCTTGTCTCAGTTTTGATTCTTTTGATCTTAACTCATCATTATTTTGATATAATCCCTTTTAATGCATGAATCTTATAGAAATACAAATCCAAGTTTTGATGAAAAAGATTTAATCTCATATATGCCCTAGAGATTTTCAATAAAAATGACTTCTAGATTTTACTTTGAAAAATGGAATATTCCACTTTAGGCACTGGATATTACCTTTAGTTTTACTTGAAATGATTGGAAAACATGAGTGCGAGTAATCGTCACAAAGAGAACATGTTAATAAGGCAATAAATGAAGTAACATAACATGGATCATGCAATAATAAAGAAAGGGATGGACTATTGGAATTTATCTCTCAATTGGCATCGATTATTTGGGAATAACCAAATCAACAATTTTTGAGATGCGTCTGGATTTCTTGATTAAACGAGGTTTGTTTGACTATTCGTAAAAGTCCATAAAGGGGAAAAAATTAATTATAGTTGAAAGACAGAGTTGGAGTATCCCCTCAGAAGGATGAGGTTGGAGTATTCCTGTGGATTACAAATAATTTTAACAAAAAAGGATTTTTAAATCTTGACAAATTTGAAAAGCAGGGTTAGAGTATCCCTTCAGAAGGTCAGGGTTGGAGTATCCCTATGGATAATAAATCATTTTGATAAAGAAAGATTTTTCAATCTTGATAATTTCGAAAAGCAAGGTTGGAGTATCCCTTCAGAAGGTCAAGGTTGGAGTATCCTCAAAAGTGACACGTTTGACACTCCTTAGTGAAGTCAAGTTGGAAAACTTAAGTTGACAAAACTTTGTAATTTAGGAAATGTGTGAGCGTTTCAACAACTTTTGGCAAAAAAAATTATTTTGAATGAGGATGGTAAAGATGTAAAATATGTTTGTGCCTTAACACGAGCCTATGGGAGGTCAAAGCATGTTCTCGAGGCTGATCGAGGTGCTATGGTGCATTCGAATGTCTTGAGATGAAGCTCGGGAAAATAACTCAATTTTGACCATAACGAAAAACAGGGGACAACATCACGCTATCCCACTTCCTGAATTTATTCTAAATTGGTTTGAAGGCTTAGAGGGCAGACAAGACACCATTAGAAAGGTAACTCGATGAGGGTCAATCTAAAAGTGTTCCCAATATCCCACAAAATCACTTTCTGGGGAAATAAATTTTCATGTTTGGATTGATTATGCTGGTGGCAGAGCATATGAGGGACAAGGTGTATCAAAATTTGAAAAATCACCCCAAACTCATTTAGCATCAAAAAATCATACGTGAAACCTTTCTGAAAAGGGACTTTCATGAACTTTAGGAAAAATGTTTGAAAAATTTGGAAAAATCATTTAGAGGCCATGAACAGCCCAACCAGAATACATGTTCAGATTCTAGAGGTTCTGGACAGTTTAGATTTGAAAAATCATAACTCTCTCATCCGGAATGACCTAGGGGTGAATAAGACATTGTTTTAAAGATAATTTGACACACTTTGAGAGAAAAATATCATAAAATTCATGAAAAATTATTTAAGATTTTAAAGTGATTTTTCAATTTGCAATAGTTGTGATGCCAGCAGGGGCCAAAGCAAAGCAGGGGATATTTCTTATTTTGCTTTATTTTTACGGGTCCAAACTTGAGTCATTGACATTCAAACGTCCATGACTGAAGGGAAAGAGTGGCATAAGCATCACAAACTCATTTGCACAGCCCTAGAGTAGTTTGGGATGATGAAACAGCCCATTGATCATACCACTCAAGGTTTTCACTAAAAAACAAGGCATGAACATTTCAGGAATGAGTGAAAGGCCATTTTTGTTAGAAAATCAAAAGATTTAAGCTCATTTAACCAAGATTCTAGATATTAAAAAATTAATTTTCCTTAGGATATTTTGCTAACTTTAAGGAAAATGCTAAGTTTATGCTAATCCTCATTGGTTGAGGTTAACATGCTTACCTTAGGGAGGTTCCAAAAATTAGTTTTTGATAGCCATCAAACATGCATTTTGACAAAGGGAAGACAACAAACATATAAGGGGATGGCACATAACATAAATAGGGATGCTAACTTTACCAATGGTCTAGACAAAGAAAGTGTTATGCATTTTGACTATGGATGCTAAAAATGACAATGATCCATGCAAGCTAATGTATAAATGTGCTTGAAATATGTTAGGCTAATGATTCATACATGGATTAAGGATAACTAGATACATGAATATGGCATAAAATGCATGAGCAAGAGATATTAAACTAATGAGGATGAAATGAGGCATTTTGCACATCAAAAGGGCACTAAGCCATCCAAATCTTAAACTACCACAACCAAAAGCCGCAATAATGCATGTTAACCCTACGAGGGTGATGGAAACATGGAGAGCTCACTAAAATGATGAACATGCTAAAAAACAAAAAATGAAAGTGATAAAGTGGGAAGTTATACTAATAAAACTTCACTTTTTGCCTAAATAATTGGAGTAGTGGAGATGACTTGAGCTTCCCTCTTTTTCTTGGTGTTAATATGCAAGAAAAAGAGAGAACTAATGAGGTTTTGGTTTTGGTATGGATGAGGGTGATTTTTAGAATGTGTAATGGTTGGGAATTAGTGTTTTAGGGCTGTTTTGGGTGGTGAGTGAAGAGCTAGGGGATTCTGGTTTTCTTGGTGTAGAATGTGTTTTGAAAGCTAAAAATGAGCTGGAATCTAACCTCTTTTAACTGAGATATAAGTGGTTTATTTATACCAACATTTTAAAGCCAATTTAGAGATGTTTTTGGTCATTTCTTAAGGAGGACAAAGTAATGTTAGCTTAGTGGCTATAGAGTCACTGTAGGGAGCAACTTGCTACCAATGTGATGGACATAAGGTGGCTGGTTTACATGCTGAAATGATTTTCCAGCAAATAGGGTGGCTGATGGTGATCTTAGTCAACAAACTAGGGAGGAGTAGGGTGATTTTATGGCATTGACCTTTTTGATCTAATTTAGACTTTAAAAAAATGTTATGATTAATTCAAAAGTCCAAATTCATAATTTGATATGGGTTTTGATCTTTTTTTATGCAAAGAAACGAGTTAAAATCAAGTTTTTGATCAATGATGGATGAGTCAAAAATGCCTGATCGTGGAAAATTAGTCCAGTTGCTAAAAAAATTAGCCCAGACAAAATAAGGTGTCTACAGCTGCCCCTCTTTGACCGTTGCTGAGAATTAGGAATAAGGCAAAGATAAATAGACACTATTTTATTCGGGGTGGAATAACGCTCCCTAAAACACTTGCAAAGAAATAAATTATAACTAACTTTGCCATAATAAGTGCAGTGTATAAACATCAATCTTGATAGAGGTTTAAGTGAATTTTGTAAGGTTTACCTCTCTACTAGGGTGTTAGGTTTTTTAAGGTTTGACTCTTTTAGGCAAGTACAAAGTAATGGGGATTTTTGATGTGGGTGTCACCAGCTTGTGCGAGCTTTGACTTAAATTGGGTGTCAGTAGCTCGTGTAGGCTTTGATTCGAATGTCGTTAGCTTATGCGAATTTTAACTTAAACTTGGGTGCCACCAGTTCGTGTAGGCTGTGACTCAGACTTGGTGTCACCAGCTTGTGTAGGCTATGACTCGGGTGCCGACAACTTGTGCGAGCATTGACTTAGACTTTGGTGCCACCAACTTATGTGGGCTTTGACTTAGACTTGGTGCCACCAGCTTGCGTAGGCTTTAACTTGGGTGTTGCCAACTTATGCAGGCTTTGACTTAGACTTGGGTGCCACCAGCTCGTGTGAGCTTTGACCTGGACTAGGTGCCAATAGCTCGTGTAGGTTTTGACTCGGGTGCCACCAACTTGTGCAAGGTTTAACTTAAATTGGGTGCCATCAGCTCATGTGGGTTTCAAAAATGATGCCACTGAATTATAGGCTTTGAAAAGATGCCATTGACTTCTCGACTTTAAAAGGGTGCCACTGACTTGTGGACTTTTGTAAAGGTGCCATTGGCTTGTGAGCTTTGAAAATGTGCCACTAACTTATGGGCTTTAAAGAGTGCCACTGACTTATGGGCTTTGAAGAGCTGCCACTGACTTGTGGGCTTTAAAAAGGTGCTGACAATATTTTTTTGATATAACTTCTAATACAAGTTTTTCTTAACAAAAGTTCATGACAAAATTTCTCGATGAAAGGGTTTTGACACTAGTTCTTGACAAAATGCTTGACAAAGCTTTTGACGAATGTTCTCAAAAAAAGTTTTTGATGTAGTTTCTAAACAACAAATTCTTGACACTGCCCCTTTGATAGTAGTTTCTTGATAAAAAGGGTTTTGACATAAGGGATGAGGAGAAAAAAACCCTACCTGAATGACACTTGGTTTGCGAAACTTAGATTACTTACCAGGAATTCCTTGGAGGTTCAGTAAACCTGGCTTGGAGTGATATTGTAAAAATGATGATGTATGATGGTAATGTGAATGCATGATATGGAATGCTCTCATGATTGCTTGATGTGAAGTCTACTATAGGAGATAGCCGTAGTTTTTCTTGTACGTCATTCAAACTCTCATAAAGATGGCGATTTATCTTTGTTACAACTATGGACTAGAATTTTGCCAATCTTGCTAACGATTGTAGGTTGTCTCAGCTTCACTATGGATATGACAAAAAATATATTCTCAAGAATTTGGATTATTGCATTTTCCATTCGGGAGGCTCAATCATTTTCCTGATAATTGGAAGGCATTGTCAACAATTTGGAGACTGTTTAACTGATTAGGTTAATGTCTTTGGTTTCGATAGGATTCTGATAGAATACATGGGTTAATTTTTGGTTAGTTTAAAATGTTTTTTTTCTTGAGATGTGGCTTGTGAAACTGATAAATGGTTTGGTGTATGGTCATGCCGGGCTGGTGTTTAGACACTAATAGTGCATGATCTTGATGATTAAGGCATGATCAGTGTTCCCTATGCTTTTTTTTTCCTTTTGATGTAATATCGAGATATCCTAATGCATATTTTAGTTGATTATCAAACATTATCAACTAAATGACAAGTGTACTATGCATTGTACAGGGTTAAAAGAAGCAAGGCAATATTTATTCATGACAACAAAGAGATACAACTTGGTATACTATTTGAAAAACAAGTGATCAGTAGCAAGAAGTATGATTTTTTGGGCAGAAGATGCCTCTGACGATCATGACATGGATGTTCTTTAGGTGCTTTTCAAGATCTTTCTCAAATAATGAATGTGACTAATATGAGCTAATCTTCGAAAGATCCCTAGGATTGCTTCGCTTTGTTCTGTAAGTGATCTCAGTTTATGCCCCATCAAAATTGATCTTCTAAAGTTACCCTTATAGGTTTTCAACTGCAGTCGGGTCGGTTGCCCATATGCCTTTTTTAGATTTTCATCAGACCCTTTTTTGTTTTCTTTTTTGTTTTTGTTTTTATTTTTTTTTGTTTTTGCTTTTTTTTTTTTGTTTTCTCTTTTTTTTGAAGGATGCCTTTTCAGGTTTTTGCCCTCTACGTGTAATATTTCTTGACAAAATCTGAGTTTACTAGGTTAGGCAAGGCATTACTATCTATTTTTGACAAGATTAGGGGCCCTTTAGAGAAGGCCTACTTCATGACATATGGTTCTTCCTAATTAGGGGTCAACTTGTCCCGTGCATCTTTGTGAATTGGGAGGATCTTCTTCAATACCAATTCACCTGGGTAAAATTGTTGTGGGTGCATCTTTTTGTCATGGGCTCAGATTATACATTTGACTATGGCAGATGGCTTTCATGTATTTTTCCTTAATGAGGTTGAGCTGGTCGTATCTGTTTTTGACCCATTTAGCTTTTTCAAGTTTAGTTTCCATCATGACTCTGAGAAAAGGGATCTCGACTTCGATAGGCAATATAGGTTTCATCCCATAGACAAGAAAAAATAGGGTAGCGCCCGTGGAAGTGCAAACTAAGGTCTGATAGACATGAAGTGTAAAGAATAGCTTTTTATGCTAGTCTTTGTAAGTCTCAGCCATTTTTTCAACTATTCTTTTAATTTTTTGTTGGCTACCTCGACTGCCCCTTTCATCTTTGGGCTATAAAAGATAGAATTATGATGTTGGATCTTAAACTATGAGCAGACTACTTGCATCATTTTATTGTTTAAGTTGCTTGCATTGTCTGTGATGATTTGATTCGAGAAGCCATATCTACAGATGATGTCCCACTTGACAAACTTACAGGCAGTCGATCTAGTGACATTAGCTACAAGGCAGCCTCCACCCATTTGGTGAAATAGTCGATTGCTACCAAGATAATATGATGCCTATTGGAAGCTTTAGGGGTGATTGGCCTGATTACATCCATGCCCTACATGGAGAAGGGTCATAGGGCTGTCATGACGTGAAGTGGCACTGGAGGGACATTGATCTTATCTGCATAGATTTGACACTTATGGCATTATCGAGTGTAATTGATGTAGTCTCTCTCGAGGGTTAACCAGTAGTAACCCGCTCTCATGATTTGCTTGGCCATTCAATATCCATTAGCATGTGTGCCATAAATCCCTTCACAAACTTCTTCTAGGATCTTTTTGGCTTCAAGAGTGTCAACGCATCTGAGCAATACTTGATCGTGACTCTTTTAATATAAGATTTTTTCGTCGAGAACAAATCCAATAGCCAGCCTTCTGATAGTCTTTTTATTAATCTTAGTTGCATGTTTGGGATACTACTAATCCTTAATGTAATGAAGGATGTCATTGTACCATGGTAGGCTATCCTCATCTTTTTCGACACTATGATAATGAACTAGATACCACGAGAGGCTAGCCTCCTCTTTTTTGACACTATGACAATGAATCGAAGTTGTGCAGATGCTCATTTGGATGGCCGCAATGTCTAACTCTTGGTTGACTTTAAACATGGATGACAAGGTAGCCAAAGCATCAGCTATTTGGTTTTCTTCTTAAGGTAAGTGTCGAAAACTAATATCATCAAATTCTTTCTTGAGTTCTGCCATTTCCCTTTCAATTGGTAGATGATTAGGGCTGAATCACCAAACACCTGTAATATCTTAACATTCCTCTAACTAGCTGCTTGAAGCCCCATGACACAAGCTTCATATTCTACGATATTATTAGTGCAGTCAAAATTTAGCCTTGCTGTGAATGGATAATGACTCCCATTGGGTGACATCAATATTGCCCTAATTCCATGTCCTAGAGTGTTTGATGCTCCATCAAAATACATCTTCCAAGATTGATCTTGGTGGAAGGCATCGTCGTCTTCAGAAATGCACATCAGATCTTTGTCTGGGAAGTCAAAATTTAAGGGTTCATAGTTATCTGTCGCTTGACTTGCCAAAAAGTCAGCTATCGCACTACCCTTAATGGCCTTTTAACTGATATAGGTAATGTCAAATTCAGAAAGCAGGACCTACCATTTAGCTAGCCTTTTTGATAGTGCAGGGGCTTGGCATAGATACTTGATTAGATCAAGCTTTGCAATCAACCATGTGGCGTGATACAGCATGTACTGCCTGAGTCTCTTGGCTGTCCACACTAAAACACAGCATAACTTCTCGACTGTGGAGTAATTGCACTCGCATTTCATGAGCTTTTTGCTTAAGTAGTAGATTGCTTGTTCCTTACTTCTTGACTCATCATGTTGCCCTAACACACAACCTTAGATTTGTCAAGGACTACCAAGTAAAAGGTTAAAGGTCGACTAGGCACGGGTGGTACAAACACTGGTGGGCTTGACAGATAATGTTTCACTTTATCAAAGGCTTTTTGATGTGCCTCATTCCACTCTCCTGGATTTTGTTTGTGAATGAGCTAAAAGATGGGGTTGCATTTATCGGTGAACTGGGATATGAATCTAGCAATGTAGTTTAGTCTCCCCCAAAAGCTTCTCACTTCCTTTTGGGTTTGAGGTGGTGGCATATCTTGAATGGCTTTAACTTTGTTTGGGTCAACTTCAATCCCTTGTTCACTGACTATAAAGCCTAGAAGCTTACCCGAAGTGACTCCAAAGGTACACTTGGTAGGATTCAATTTGAGTTAAAATTTTCATAGCCATTCAAAAAGTTTCTTAAGGTCTATGACATGCTCATCCTTTTTCGTTGACTTGACAATCATGTCGTCAATGTAGACCTTAATTTCTTTAAGCATCATGTCATAGAATAGGGCTACCATGGCCTGTTGATAGGTTGCCCTAGCATTTTTTAGTCCAAAGGGCGTGACATTATAGCAAAATATCCCTCACATGGTTATGAAAGTTGTTTTCTCTATGTCTTTGGGTGCCATCTTGATATGGTTATAGCCTAAGAATCCATCCATGAAGGAGAAAAAAGAATTCTTGGCTATGTTGTCTACCAAAGTGTCGATATGTGGTAATGAAAAGTTATCCTTAGGGCTAGCTCGATTCAGGTCTCGATAATCGACACACATTCATACTTTGTCATTTTTCTTAAAGACTGGGACTATATTAGGAACCCATTCTGGATACTTGGCTACCTTGATAAACTCTGCATCAAACTGCTTCTTAATTTCTTTTTTAATTTTAAGGAGCATTTCTTACTTCATCCTTCTTAACTTTTACCTGATTGGTTTGCATCCAGGCTTAATAGGAAGCTTATGGACCACTATATCAGTGTTTAGTCCTGGCATGTCTTGATATGACTGAGTGAATACATCTTAATATTCCTGGAATAGGTCTATTAGCATGGTCCTAGTTGTTAACTTTATTAAAGTTTCAATTTTAACCTTCTTTTATCCTCCTAAGTACCCAGATTTATTACTTCTGTTGGGTCTTTATAGGGCATGATCTGCTTCTCCTCCCACTCAACTAATTATAAGAGGTCTGGTGGTACAGAGCTCTCTTCAAAATCTTCTTTAGGATTAACTTTACTAGTGCAAATTAACTCTTCAAAATTGAACTTCAGCAACCTATTAGACACATCCATATCACTATCATCAGGACATCTAAAAGGGTAAAGAAATAAACATTGCAAAAGGCACACATGCAACCAAGAGATTTGGATAAAAATAAAGGCAAAAGAGTAATGGAGAAAAAAAGATTGAAAAGTGATACACAATATGGATTGATATATGCAAAGGTCATTTCATTGGTAATGTTTGATAAAAAATGCCCCTTACCTAGGACACCTATATACCTTTAGGCGAGGGCAAGTAGGTTTTCATTTCTTGACATTACATGAAAGGGACAGGAAAGGTGCAGGGGCTTCCCTCATGACCCTGTCATCAAAATCAGGTCTTAATGGAAGGACACAAATTTTATGGCTTGGTATCTTGGAGATAGAGGTTATTAAGTACTCCATTTAGGATGACCAAGACATCTTTAGCCTTTTGCTCTTCTGGTTGGCTTGGATCATTTGTCCTCCCAAATAAAATATCTCATTGAGAGACAGGAACATTATTGGCTTTGATTCTTCCTCTTGACCCAATGATCGTGCTATCTCCTAGTTACAGATCTTTTTTTCTTACTGATTTCTTGAATATGTATTGGCCTTGAATCCTAAGCCTCTTTTGTTGGCTTGAGTGGTGACTTATAGGGCTCAGGCCATCCCTTATAGATTCTTGCCAAGCCCTTTTTTTAGTATGGAACCTTTGCCAACGATCATTTTTAAACCTAAGTGGGTACCTTTGGCAGGTGGGGTTCAACTATTAGCAATCCTTCTCCCACATATATTGCATTAATGAACTCGAAGGATTGGAAGGATGACTCTAGTGCATCTTTATTAGGCTCTATGTAGATATCCTCAATGAAAGTAATGGCGATCATTTCTTCTTTAGCTCCAATGGTGACTACTTTGTCATCTATCATAAATTTGAGCTTCTGATGGAGAGAGGATAGGATGGCTCTAGCAGAGTGTATCCATGGCCTTCCTAATAGGCAGTTGTAAAAAGTATTAATATCCATAACTTGAAAGTCAACTTCATATGTACATAGGCCTATCTGAAGCTGGATTATGATATTTCCAATTACTCCATGACATGTTCCATCAAAAGCTTGAACTATGGTGTGGCTATTCTTGATGTTGGACTAATCGACAGGGAGTTTGCTTAATGTAGTCATAGGTATAACATTAAGGGTTGACTCATTGTCTATGAGTACTTTAGGCAAAATGCATTCCTTATAATGGGTAGTGATATACAGAGCTTTATAACTGCCCCTACCTCAGAGTGGCATCTCATTATTAGTGAAGGAGATATAATTATCGACCATGATGTTATCCACTGGTCGATCCAACTTGTCCATCAGGACATTCAAGGGCACATATGCTTTGTTTAGCACCTTTAGTAATACATTTCGGTGAACCTCTGAATTAAGAAGTACAGATAGCATAGAAATCTTTATGAGTTGTTTGCTTAACTGGTTTACAATGCAGTATTCACTGTGCTTCATGAGCTTGAGAAACCGTGGGTTCTCTTTCATTTACTTCTTTCTTGACTTTCTTGGGCTCAAAATTCTTTGCTTGGGCCTAAGTGGTATTGGTGCTTGGAGATGCATCAACCTTCTATTTTTCTTGAGCTGGGGAGCATAACACCTATTGCTACTGGTTAGGTGACTAACTCTTAATAGTTCTATTATAGCAGTTGAGTGAATTAGTTCTTTTATCATTACTACCTGATTCTTATATTTCCATGGGACAGCTTTGTTGCTCTTATACGAGAATGGTTTAGGTACTTCCACAACTATCTTTGGTGTAAATGTTAAAGAACTGACCTTGGGACTTGACTTACCATAAAGAATAAGGGGTCGATTTTTCCCATAAGGTGGCAGCATGGTTTCATCTCCTATCATATTGATAGATTCAGCAACTGATGTGATTTCATGATAGAATTCTATCTGGCCTTTATTCATCATTCTCTAAACCATGGACCTAAACTCCTTGCATGTTTGTAGGGTATGACCTGCAACTGCATATCGGGATTATCTTCTAATTTTCTATTGCATTTAGCAATCTGACCTGAATTAATGCTTGCCAGACCAAGAACATTGGCATCCTTACATCCTCTATGCTTGTCTTTACTTCATATTTGTTCTTAATGTTGAACATGTTTGTAGCTGGCTCAGCGTGGTTTGGTAAAGGATTGGCAGCAACATTTGGTCCCTGGTTCATCCCGAACTGCAAGACTTTTAAGTTAATTAGATTTTTCACATTTCTTTTGAAAGATATGCAGTTCTCAATGTCATGCCCTACTACTCTAGCATGTATTCACAGTGGGCATTAGGGTTGTACCATTGCAGTATGGTGGCTGCTTTTCTGGGAAATAGATTGGGGCCACTAAATGATTTTGGAACAAGGTCTGGTAGAGCTCCTTATAGGTCATAGGGATAGGATTAAAATATTGTCTTTGTTGATTTGTACCTCAATTGCCAGGTGCATTATTGGTTACTTGATTGGTACTTTAGTGAACTTATGGAGGGTAGCTTGTGGTGGGTTGGATAGGATTGCAAAGGATGGGTTATAGGTTATGGCATTAATTGGCTGAGGGGGTATAGTGATAAGACGAGAATACAACATGCTTGGGTAGTGAGGGTCAGGTATTTGATGCTGTTTTGGTGGAGATGAGCTAGCATAACTTATGGCATTGGCCTTTCCTTCCTTCTTTTTACTGGCAATAGGCTTCTTGCTTGATCCAGACATTTCCCCGGCTGACATTCTACCATTCTTAATGGTTGTGTCAATCATTTCTCTAGAGAGGACTAGGTTTTTAAATTTCTTTGTGGCATTTCCTATGAGCTTCTCATAATAAAGAATGCGTAAGGTGTGAATGAAAGTGACTGTCGTCTCTTTTTCTGTAAGGGGAGGCTAGACCAAGGCTGCTTCCTTTCTGCACCTTTGGGCATATTACCTGAAACTTTCAGTGGATCTCTTCTCGAAATTCATCAAAGAAAGTCGATCCGATGCCCAATTCGACACATATTGGTATTGATTTGGAAAAGCCTTAGC
Organism: Adansonia rubrostipa; assembly: GCA_038381775.1. Taxonomy (NCBI): domain Eukaryota; kingdom Viridiplantae; phylum Streptophyta; class Magnoliopsida; order Malvales; family Malvaceae; genus Adansonia; species Adansonia rubrostipa. The sequence goes on from JBBYHM010350484.1 coordinate 20,302, forward strand.
CAAGTCAGCCCATGATTGGATTTTTCACATTGTCTAGCTCAATATACCACTGAGCTACTGCCCCAATGAGGCTATGCTGGAAGCAATGGATGAGGAGTTTTTCATCTTTCTCATACCTGACCATCTTTCATAGGTAAATTTGAACATGGATAAAAGGGTCGGTGGTTCCATTAAACTTCTCAAACTTTAGGATTTTTAACTTTAGGGGAATGACAAGGTTGGACACCAAAGATAGTGATTGCACTTTAAGAGCTCTAAACTTGTCACTCTCCTTGATAGCTTGGAGGCTTTTTTCTAGTAGTTGGAATTTGTTCACTTCTTTCACAGTCATGGTGGACTTTTGACCTTGTGTTCTCTGGTTCCTCATGGTCAAGGGTTATCAAATCTACCAATAAGACTCCTGTATTCACCCTTTGAGAGCCGGGAATGAATTGACCTGCCGTAATGGGATTAAAGTAGATAAATGGCAGAGCATGAGTGGCAGGTGTAAGAGCGGGCCATTGTTCTTGTCTAGTTTCCCTTGGGTAGGTTCTGGATTATTGGCAGGGAGACTTTCAATGTTAGAAGCATCATTCTTTATTTTAGAAGTGTTGGCTTGCCCTTTTTCTTTCATAGAGGCGATCATTAGTTCCATAAGTTTTGTGATTTGATTTTGCATTTCGTATTGCTGACGAAGCATCTGGTCTTGTGATTCCTTAACCATTAGCTCAAGTCGCTCAATACGAGCTTCATGATCACTCTCCATGATTTTCTTACAACGTCATGTGTTGTAGCAGTGCGGATGTCAGGTTTCATGTTCCTGATTGATCTCGAAATCCCTTGCACTTTTATGGCCCAATTCCCTATTAGATTTTTATTTAAAAATGTATTTATTGATGAGCATTTACGATGCAATGACGAGTTAAGATAATGAATGATTGATGTAAGTGTAATGAAAAATGGTGAAATTAAATGTTCATATACATTGGAGACAATTGATTCTTGGAACAGCTTCATCAATAACATCATTCATAGAGTCACAAAAGGGTTTTTCTTTTATGACATTATTACATCTAAAATTATCTAACATGATTACATTGTGTAATCACATGATCAAGAAAATCCAAAAGTTATTGCTCATCATCTCCAATAGGTACAATGTCTCGCCTTATGGACCGAGCTACTTCAATTGTGTCATCTGCCTCTTGTTGAGCCATCTGAACTTAGTCAGTGAGGTCCTAATGTTGCTCTTGGTAGTTCAAACGTGCTCGGTTGATTGTCTCTTGCCAATCTAGTTTGAATTGCTCAGAAGCCCTATTAGTTGATTGATATGACCTTGATGATCTTGAAGAGACTGTTCTAACTCCAGGATTCTGTCAGTAAGGCTTCATTTTCAACCCTGACAGCTCTCACATCTCGCATTTGGGCCTCGAGTCTTTGATTCCTTCGTTGGTAGGTAGAAGTAAGAGTACATGCCCTCATGAATTTTTCTTTATTGGTTCTGATAATCTCCTTTCATTTCATGATTGGGCACCATAACCATATTCTTCTCATTGGGATAAATGATATTGATGCTTTGAATTCAGAAGAAAAAATTCTCTTTCTGCTATTTTTACAATTAATATTTAGCTATCGATTCGGACAAACACGGATTCATGTAATAACCTCCTTTAGTTTATGATTAGGTGCCATAAACACATTCTCCTTATTGGGATAAATGATATTGATGCTTTGGTTCCATATGAAAAAACTTCTCTTTCAACCATTGTTAGAATCAAAATTCATCTTTAAATTGGGATAAACATAGATTCACATAATAATATCCTTTCTTTTCATGTTTTGGCACCATGAACACATTCTCCTCATTGGGATAAATGATATTGATGCTTTGGTTTGATAGGAAAACTTCTCTTTCCACCATTTTCAGAATTGAAATTCAACTTTTAGTTGGGATAAACATAGATTTGAATCATAATCTCCTTTCATTTCATGATTGGGGACCATAAACACTTTCTTCTTATTGGGATAAATGATATTGATGCTTTGGTTTCATAAGAAAAACTTCTCTTTCTACCATGTTCAGAACTGAAGTTCGTCTTTCAATTAGGATAACATAGATCCACGTAATAGTCATATTTCTTTTCATGATTGGGCACCATAAACACATTCTCCTCTTTGGGATGAAAGATATTGATGCTTTGGTTTCATAAGAAAAAACTACTTTTTCTAGCATTTGTAGATTTAATGTTCGTCTGTCGATTTGGACAAACACGGATTCACATAATAATCTTTTTTCATTTCATGACTAGGCACCACACACACATTTTCCCCTCTGGGATAAATGATATTGATACTGTGGCTTCATAAGAAAAACTTCTCTTTCTACCTTTTTTAGAATTGAAGTTTGTCTTTCAATTCCAATAAACAGGGATTCACATAATAGTCTCCTTTACTTTCATGATTAGGCACCATAAACACATTCTCCTCATTAGGATAAATGATATTGATGCTTTGGATTAAGAAGAAAAATATCTCTTTCTACCATTTTTATAATTAATGTTCATTGGTCGATTTGGACAAACACGGATTCACATAATAATCTCCTCTAGTTTCGTGATTAGGCACCATAAACACATTCTGTTCATTGGGATAAATGATATTGATGCTTTGGTTTCATAAGAAAAACTTCTCTTTCTACCATTTTTATAAATGAAGTTTGTCTTTCAATTATGATAAATGTGGGTTCACATAATAGTCTCCTTTCTTTTCATAATTGGGCACTATAAACACATTCTCCTCATTGGGATAAATGATGTTGATGCTTTGGTTTTACAAGAAAAATGTCTCCATCTACCATTTTTGAATTAATATTCGTCTGTCGATTTGGACAAACATAGATTCACATAATAATCTCCTTTCATTTTATGATTAGGCACTATAAACACATTCTCCTTGTTGGAACAAATGATTTTGATGCTTTGGTTTCATAGAAAAACTTCCCTTTTTACCATTTTTAGAACCAAAATTCATCTTTCAAATGGGATTAACATGAATTCACATAATAATGTCCTTTCTTTTCATGATTAAGCACCATAAACACATTCTCCTAATTGGTATAAATAATATTGATGCCTTGGTTTCATAAGAAAAACTTCTGCTTCTACCATTTTTAGAATTAAAGTTTGTCTTTCAATTAGGATAAACATGGATTCAAAAAATAACCTCTTTTTTTTTCATGATTAAGACCATAAACACATTCTCCTCATTGGGATAAATGATATTAATGCTTTGGTTTCATAAGAAAAACTTCTCTTTCTACCATTTTTATAATTGAAGTTCGTCTTTCAATTATGATAAATGTGGGTTCACATAATAGTCTCCTTTCTTTTCATAATTGGGCACTATAAACACATTCTCCTCATTGGGATAAATGATATTGATGCTTTTGTTTTACAAGAAAAATGTCTCTTTCTACCATTTTTAGAATTAATATTCATCTGTCGATTTGGACAAACATAGATTAACATAATAATCTCCTTTCATTTTATGATTGGGCACTATAAACAAATTCTCTTTGTTGGAACAAATGATTTTGATGCTTTGGTTTCATAGGAAAAACTTCCCTTTTTACCATTTTTAAAATTGAAGTTCATCTTTCAAATGGGATAAACATGAATTCACATAATAATGCCCTTTCTTTTCATGATTAAGCACCATAAACATATTCTCCTCATTGGGATAAATAATATTGATGCCTTGGTTTCATAAGAAAAACTTCTCTTTCTACCATTTTTAGTATTGAAGTTTGTCTTTCAATTGGGTTAAACATGGATTCAAATAATAATCTTCTTTTTTTTCATGACTGAGACCATAAACACATTCTCCTCACTGGGATAAATAATATTGATGCTTTGGTTTCATAACAAAAACTTCTCTTTCTACTATTTGTAGAATTAATATTCGTCTATCGACTTGGACAAACATGG